>MU782963.1:10048-75776 GCA_026770625.1 Nicotiana glauca | reverse complement strand
ATTACCTTAAAACTTTATTCAAATTGTTTACAATTCAAGCATAGTTAATTTTTAGCTGTTTATTTATTTTTCAATCTTGTCTTCGTGATGATATTAAATAAATACAACTAAACCTTAGTTCTCTGTGAGATTCGCCTCCGGACTTTTAGACCGGATTATATTTGTAGCGACCGCTTATCCTTTTTAGGACTAGAGTTGGGCGTGATCAATTATTATCCTCTAGCTACTAAGAATAAAGAATTACCGTATTGTAATGGATGTGGAATGATATTAGTCGATCCTTCTGGCGCGTGGATTATATGGAAAACAAATCAAATTAGGAAACGAAAAGTAAATAACTAAGTTGCACGTATGATCTACTAATTAAATATTTCAAGTTTAACCGCTCTTGCAATACCAGAATTACCATTACCTATTTTGTTTTGGTTTATTAAACCTTCTATATTTTACAATAAGATCCTTTCTCCAAAATTCAGTAGGAAAAAGGCCTACACTATCTATATATATTTAACTTGATCTTGTTATGAAATAATAAAAGAAGAAGAATAATATTGCAGAGAAAGAGACAGAGAATTCTTATTGAATTTTGGGATAAATTACAATGGAATGGAATCCTCTATTTATAGGGAGAGAGTGACTTATCCACCAAGTAATAAACCCTAAATCTCTCTAAATATAGACATTCACCTTAAATAGAATTCTCTTTGTAACACTCCCCCTTGAATGACTATTCAAAAGATAATATGCCTCGTTAAAACCTTAACTTAAAATAAAACCCAGTGGAAAAAAATTCTAAAGAAGGAAAAAGAGTACACATATCTAACAATACACCTTTCGATTGCCTTATTAAAAACCTTGCAAGGAAAAACGCAGTGGGACAAAACCTTGTAAGGGAAAAAGAGTGCAATGCACATTAACTCCTCCTGATGAGAGCATCAATTCACATCTTTGAGCCTTTGCATCCCAATATTGTGTACTAGCTTCTTGAAGGTTGGCGTCGGCAAAGATTTGGTGAATAAATCAGTCATACTAACTCCAATGAATATGTTGCACCTTGAAAATTCTTGCTATCACATTATCATGCATATAGCTATAGCAAGATACAAATTTGCACAAATTGCACATAGGATGTAGTACTTCAGGACCAAGAATTGTATATGTTTTAAGCGTACCGTAGACTTTGTCCTTCTAGGACTTATTTTAGTAGGAGCATTTGCACTGAGAATATAGTTACTTTCTTTGGCTCAGCAAATGCGTCTAGCATGCTTTACAATATATTACAAATGAATTATCTTTTATGAACTTCAAGTTCATATTATCTTATTCGATGATCTAATGTAGAAATGATAATTCATTCCATGTAACTTTTTCTTAACTGTTGTATTTTGTCTCCCCCTCATATTAGAAAACTAACTTGTTTCTTCAACTTTGAGAACTCATCTTTGTACATTATGGTGTTAATCAAAATATACATCGCATATCAATAATAATAAGATGGAATTGGTTCTTGACCCTGAACCACTTGTGAGGGGAGAATGTAATATACTTTCGTATATAGCCTATATCAAACTGATATAAATAACTTTATTTTCGTAAGCAATTGTTAAGCTATTAAGTGGAGGCACTCAATAAATTATTTTACTAAATCAGCTGTCATGTAAACCAACTTATCAAGATAAACTATCTTGAATAAAAAATCTAGAAATATGCTCTAAATCAAATTATTGAGCAAGTTACCCCGCAAACACCATGTTACACGTTAATAATAATCGCACATGTAACCATCTCATAGATGCATCTTATGTGGTATACATGGCAGGTGAATGTGCCCATATTCACATTTGATATTTCCAGTATTCATGAAATTCAATTCCAATTTTAGTTGATCTATTAATTAATGAGAACAAGCAATATAACAGAATTCGTAAAGAACTTTCTTGTTCTAATATTTACCCATGTGAATTCTCTATTGCTTTTGCACATCATACTTAAATGGATATGGCTAAACCAATTATACCAACTGAATAAATTATCAATATTGATAAACTTCATATTTACTCCATGAAGTGTGCATTATCAATAAACTTCAAGTTTATTATGATAAGGGGTTTTATATCAATAAACATCCACTTTATTGTGGTATTCTTTTATTTGTGTAGCACAAACTAGAGAATAAAGCGGATAGCTTTTCACATACATATTACCCGGCTACAAGTTGTAGTAATAAAAGATATTAAGTCCTTCATTTATTTATAGTCTCAATATGACCAACCGTTTTTTCGCAAATGCTTTAGAAACTAAATAAGTTTCTTTGAGACTTACTACGATAATTTATTTCTCTAAAATAGTAATAATTGGCTCTTCCAGAGCTCTTAATTTATTTGGTACTATCACATATTCATCAACATCAATATGGTGAATATCTCTTTTAAAGAGAAAGTTATATCATAATGGTTATGGTCAAAATTATATGCAAGTTCTGTTTCTTGCATTACCGTTGTCTTTTAATAATCACAATGTCAAAATATTTTGGCGTACAATAAGTACGTGATCAATAGTCATTTATGTCATAATAATGACATTATTTTCTTATTTCCTCTCAAACCTCCTTCTAAAGATGAGTGTGGTATATCCACTACCACTAGCACGTTCATATTCTTCCAAGAATGAATATGTATTCATAAATCAGATGTTGTCACATTCACATCATGAATTGACCATAATCATCTATATGTGCTTAAGAAAATCTCATGTCAAATTGATAACAAATATTACTTTCACAGAGTGAAGGATTATTTTGAGAATCCTTATTATTCTCATTATCATAATGATGACGATTATAATTTTGTCTATTGCCATTGATACCTTCACGGTATTAATTTTATCTTCTTTCAGACTTATCACATATTGCTATCATATTCTCTTAAGGGAATGAGAATGGAGAAAATTCAATGGGACGAGTTTTCACTTCTTGTGCTCACGATCATACATGGCTTTGATTATGGCAAGACATAGAATTTTACCACTTCGAGTGGTTATAATTCTTACTAACTCCATTAGAGTTATATTCAAAATTTATTGTCTTTGCTTGTATTTAAAATCAAATTATAGAATAAAAGAGAAAAAATACGGTAAAATACATACCTTAAACCCAGAATTTAATCATGAAGGAAGTTCATAGAACAATTGACAATCATTATGCTCAATCCCAAAACTTGTACTCAATTGGTTAGAGTCTTGTGCTGATAACGTGTTATGAAATAATAAAAGAAGAAGAAGAGTATTGCGGAGAAAAGTAGAGAGAGAGAACTGTTATTGATTTTGGGATGAATTACAATATAATAGAACTCTCTATTTATAGGAGATGATGACTTATCCACCAAGTAATAAACCATAGAATCTCTCTAAATATAGACATTCACCATAAATACAATTCTATTTATAGCAGAGTTGTTGATCTTGCAATTTTAACGTTTTTTGTTACACGCGGAGGAGCGGTTAAACTTGAAATTCTTGGGCCTTCAAGTTATACGTCATTTGTTTCCTAATTTTGTTTTCCCAGGTAATTCCACGCGCCAAGCCGATTGACTAACATCATTATGACAGTATAACCTATTTAGCCTACAATCTTTAGTTAAGAAAGTAATAAAGTAAATAGAGACTAATTTCATGGGAGAAAAGAAAACAGTTAATTAGTTGATTTCAGTAAAGGAATTTTTTAGGCGAAATACATAGATGGCCCCTTCAAGTTGTCCACAACGGTCATTCGAACACTTCAATTGAACCCTTTACTATTTAGACATTTCAAGTGTCCATTAACCAGATCAAATAAATACCCGAGTGCAACAGATCATATACGTGAGTTACACTCGCTAATGACGTGTCAAATGAGCCAATGCCTAATTTTGCTTCTGTAATATCTTGTCAAAACTATTTTTTGAAAATTTACAACAAAAACGATTTTTGTTGCTGAAGATGTTCAGGTGGTGTTGTCATCGGCAGATAGTATTGAAACTAGGTGGCGAATAGTGTTTATGGATGATTGAATGAGAAGCTGAGGCGGTGAAAATGACAGAATAAGTTGAGATGATTTGCAGATGGGTTTGTTTGGGCAGAAGGTAGGATGATTTGGAGAAGAAAGGGTTAGGAAAAGTGAGCTCCACCGGTTAAAGTAAAAAAAGAAAAAGAAATAAACATATTTTTGAAAGGTTTCACTTGCTACAAGGCGAGTGTACTACATACATTTTGCCATGTCACTTTGAAGGGTTTAAGTGATACACTGAAAAATAACTTGAGGTGTCTACTTGATAAATAGGTATGTTGAGGTGTTCAAATGACCGTTGTGGACAACTTGGAGGGGCCATTTATGTATTTCGTCAATTTTTTATATAGCAGTAATATTTAAAGATTAAATGCTAAAAATAAAAAATAAAAAATAAACACATAATGGCCATGGAACTTTATTAGCTAAAACATTAAATTTATCATGTAAATATAACATCATACCATTACAAGGTCCAAAAAAATCCATTTTCATCGAAAATAAGAAATTTATAACGTTAGATTCAAAATTGAGAAAAATCTCTGATTCCAATGCCAAAGTTAAAAGAAAGGGGCCAAAATACAAAATTAATTGGTAGGCATAGACTAACTGCATTTGCTAGCAAAAAAGATATATAAAAGATGCATATTATATGTACATAATATTCGAAAATTCTTTTGTATATATATGTATTATATACATATAATATGCATATTTTATATTATTTACTTTATTGACTACTCCCTCCGTTTCAATTTATGTGAACCTTTTTTATTTTCATCCGTTCCAAAAAGAATGACCGCTTTCTAAATTTGGAACAATTTAGCTTAAACTCCCAATTCTACCCTTAATGAGAAGTTTTTATAACTATACAAATACTTCGGACCCCTTTTTGACTTGTTTATGACCACAAATTTCAAAAGTCTTTATTTTTACTTAAACTCTGTGCCCATTCAAACAGATTCACATAAATTTGAACAGCGGGAGTATTAGTTTTAAGAACGGATAAAAATACACATTTTTCTATTATGAAAACGGAGGTGATATTAGAAAGAAAAATAGTCTTTTTTGTGACAAAATTTGACTTTTTGAGATTAAAATATTAAAAATTACCAAAGTTAAACTTAATGCACTAACTAGAAAATGGTTAATTTTTTACCGTAATAACGATCGGATATCACATTTTTGCTATAGAAAATTATATTTTAAAATAATTTTTAATTTATAATAAATATGGTGTATACATTTTTTATAGGAGGTAAAATTTGGTTCTAGTTAAGTCTAGTCTAATGGGCCACAATTGGTATTGGGCTTAAGCATTCAGCTGTCTATTTAGCGAAAAATTTAAAAATTGCTAGTTTTACGCCTGATCAATCAAATTTAGCCACATAGTCAAAGGTCAACTATATTTAGCCACTAAGTTAGAACGCTAAAAATTTGTTGACTAAAATACCCCTACTCTCTTTATAAAATTTACGCGACTTGACCTCATATTCTGTTTTAGCAGAATCTTGCGGAGTCCATTACAGATCGAAGTAAGCGCTATCAATTATTTTTCTGATTATTTGAATTTTTCTGGTTTGAATTTCTTCTACAATCACAGACTTGAATGTGATACTCTACGATTCTTCACATTTGTACTTCAAACCAGAAAATTCAAAGAATCGGTAATTGAGTGAAGTAAGCTCTCAATTATTCTTCTGATTCTTCGAATTTTCTGGTTTTATCTTAGTGCTTTAGTCTGAGTTAAACTCGATTTTTCTCAATGCGTTAATCTGTGCTTAATTGTATTATATATCTTCTTGTTTGTAATTCAAATCGTAACTAATAAAATCTGCATTGTTCTAACTTTATTATAAATTTTATATAAAAAACTACATAGTCTCCAGCATATAGTATTGGAGGCATATTGGAATATCTAAATTATGCATAGATTATACTGGAATTACCTGTGAATACACATCTATAGTACCGGAGATATCTTTAATTCAAAACCATAAAAAATAATTTAAAATTATGCAGAACAAAATGCCAGATAATGTGCTGGACTTTTCCAAATTATTATCTAAAACTGAGAAACTTCCAGCTTATTTGTGATGGCCCAAAACGTCATCTCTTATTTTAGAAGTCGAATTGTCACGACTCAAACCCCGCTTCGGTCGTGATGACGCCTCTCGTGAAGACAAGGCGAGCCAACCAACCTTATTTGCCTCTTTTAAAAATAGATAAACATGAACAAATAATTTTAAAGGTGATTTAATAATATTACTTAGCGAAAGTACAACCAAACACAGCCCAAATCGGGGTGTCACAAGACTCGAGCATCTAGAGGAGTCTAAATACAACTACAAGGCCAGTAATATACATAATAGAATTTAGAAATCAAGGAAAATATCTGGTGCCGCGAACGCTGGCGGTCACCTTGCTCAGCTATGATAGCAAAATCTTCAACCAACTCAAAACCCGCTACCGGGTGGACAAATACCTGCATCTGCACGCGAGGTGCAGGGAGTAAAGTGAGTACTCCAACTCAGTGAGTAATAAAAGTAAATAATAACTGAGCAGTAAGAAATCACGTAAAGCAACCAACATGCTGTATAGAAGCCGGGTACAATTTTATGAGAAAACAGTGAAACCTGTGAAATCTGAAAATGATCTCTTCAATAATTACGAAAACGATTTCAAAACAGTTAGTGCTGATAAGCACAAAAAAAATCCGCCCCTCGGGCACAAGTACCATAGTATAACAGGTAAAAAGACGAGTAAATATGCAAGATGAGCATATCAAAGTTCGCCCCTCGGGCAATATCTCAAAATAGTATCGTCCCCTCGGGCATGATTTATGTTATTAGTTAGCCATTATTACCTGACTGGTCAACCATTGTTACATGACCAAAACGCGTATAACAGTGCCACCGTTACCACTGTCCAAAATTTATCCGCTCTAGATGGGTACCCGCGCTTACTGGGGGTGTACAGACTCCGGGAGGGGCCCCTTACGGCCCAAGCGCAATATCAAGCCACCTTGTGGCATATAAACAAGGCCTGAAAGCCTCACTCAGTCCAGAAAATATCATAAGCCCCTCGGGCATCAATAAAATTATAGTTCTCAGCCCAGACAACAGTGAAATATCAATAGTCTCAAAAATCAATTAAAATGGCTGAGTTTGCAAAAATAGTATAATCAACAGGACTGAGTTCAAGTAGTATATCGAATAGTGAGGAAAGAGTGATAAAAATCCCCGAAGGGTTAAAATAGTTGGCACGAAACCCAAATATGGCAATCAGCCCAAATCATGATAATATCAAATAAGTTTCAGTCAAATACGCGATAAAAACAACAACCGGGACGGACCAAGTCATAATCCCCAATGGTGCTCTACCCCAAGTTTGCTATCCGCCGTGCAAGGCACCTCAATATAGCATTATGGTGTGCAAATCTTGGCTTTCAAACACTCAGGATATCATTTACAATTATTACTCACCTCGAACCAGTAAAATCTCTAGCTCGCGACGCCTTTGCCCCTCAAACCAGCCTCCACGCGTCCAATCTATCCAACATCAGAGCGAATACATCATAATATGCTAATGGGACAATACCCAATCGAAAACAATCAAAAAATAGCAAAAATCTCGAAATTATCAAAACCCGAGCCCCGGGCCCACTTCTCGAAAGTCAGAAAATTTAACATCAATGGATTCCTTATCTCGCCGCGAGTTCATACATACTAAGAACTCTCAAATCCGAGCTCAAATGACCCATCAAATTCCAATTTGAAATATCAAAAACTCAAGCCGTAGTTCATCAATTTTTGGCTTAATTTCCATGAATTTCTAGGTTAATTTCACATAATAAACATGTTTTTAACTCATAAAACTTACCTCCAGTCAATCCCAGTCGAAACCCTCTTCAATTGCTCCCAAAAAGCTCCCAAGATGTTCAACAATGGAGGAAAATACCCTTAGCTCGCGGATGAAATGTTATTTTAAAACTCTTCTGCCCAGGCCTATTTCCGCTTCCGCGATAAAAATGTCGCTTCTGCGACTTCCTCTTCTGCGGATTCTCTCATTTCGCCCACAATCGCTTTTGCGGTCCATTACTCGCATAAGCGAGACCGCTTCTGTGGTCCATTTGTCCGCTTCTGCGGAACTACCCCAGACTCCACTTTTTGCTTATGCGGTTCCCCTTTCGCTTCTGCGGTCCATTTCTACAGAAGCGAAAACCCCAGATACCAGAACTCTTCAGCAGTCACACAAGTCCAAAATTCACCCCGCTGGCCATCCGAAATCACCCCGAGGCCCCCGGGACCTCAGCCAAAAGTGCCAACCCATTCCAAAACATCATCCAAACTTGCTCCAATCTTCAAAACACCACGATTAACACTAAAACCATCAAATTACATCAAATCCAAGCCTAAGTTCTTCAAATTCTTCCGAAACTCGCATTCGATCAAAAACCCAACCAAACCACCTCGAATCATCTTAAATTTTGCACACACATCCTAAATCACCTAACTAAACTACTGCAACTCTCGAAATTTCATTCCGACCCTCGGATCAAAATCTCACCTATCGACCGGAAATCACCAAAATGCTAACTTCGTCAATTCAAGCCTAATTCTACACCGGACCTCCAAAATCACTTCCGATCACACTCCTAAGTCACAAACCAACCCCTGAAGCTAACCGAATCACCGAAAATCGCATTCGAGCATTATAACTCATAAGTCGACCTCCGGTTGACTCTTCCAAACCAACCTTCCTTAAAGAGACTAAGTGTCTCATTTTCTACCCAAACCAATCCAAATCAACTCTAACACACCAATTACTGATAATGAAACATGAAGAAGCATAAAATGGGGGAAATGGAGCGGTTCTCATGAGACGACGGGTCGAGTCGTCACATCCTCCCCAACTTAAACAAACGCTCGTCCTCGAGCGTACCCAGAGTTGCTCTAGAAGCCATCCAATAGTTGTATAACTTTACCATGCATATACCCGGGGGTGATCCCACGTCACCCTATCTCATATAGGTCCGATAACACATTTTAACCGAAATTACACAATCCAGTCTAGCCCATAATTCATAGAACTATCTTTTCACTTCTGAAACCATCAATACGATCAAAACCTCACACCTATACTTTGAATAGTCTTGAACCAGCTGTAATAACCCATACCCGCAACCTCAGGTAAAATCATATGATATACCACATAATCCAAGCACTCAAAACGATAACTTCCATTCACAGCATTTGCCCACAACAACCAAATACCGATAGAAAATCCCTTATTAGCTATAGTATTATTCCAATATTTTCATATACTGCCAACGATAAATGAGACACGCAGTCAACCCTAACCATTCCTCAAATCAATCACTCATGAAGCCACTTCCCTTTTGACTAATACCACAACAGATTTCCGAGCTGAACCTCGATATTATCCTTCCAACAAGCTGAAATCAAATCTGTTCGTATTCATTAATGACCCAACGATCACCTCGAATCCAACACACCACTCTGGTGATATGACACCTCAATGCAGGCCTAAGCCACAACTTGCATAATACGCGCACCAATAAGAAACGATCTGAATATACTCAAATCGTGAGAATGACTCAAACGAAAGAGCTGTACCTCAAGCTCATCAATACCATCCCCACACAAGGCTGAGACCACGTCTCACATCATAGAATTAGAACACCTGAATCTACCCCGAAAGGTCATATCACCACGTGGTCTTGCCACAATGTGCGATCTTAACCAAACACTGTTACACATGAAACACCTCAAGTCACTATGCTCAAAATCGACAGCCACGCACATTTTGATGTCTGGAACCCAAACAATTCATTACACCCACGATGAAACAAATAACATATGACACACAACCCGATAGGTCATAACCAGCACTCCATTTACCGAGCAACATCCAATTACTCTTCCCGCTCGACTTTCACTATGAATCCCCAATAGAACCGCACCACATGTGCCCATAATCAACAAATCATAACGTCTCACAACATAGAATAGCAACTCAAGCTGAATACGTAGCCACATCAGCCTGCAATCGAACTCATAACCAAGGAGCCTGCAGCTGCTCTTTCCACTATTACAACTCCTGCCGGAGCCGTACGATACAGTGCCCGGCACCAAATCAATATCGAAATCCACAACCTCGACCGATGACATGCCCAGCCACAAGAAACGCATTCGAAAAGTCCCTCAACACTGGAACTGAACCAATGGTAGAAACCTCTACACTGACATCCATCACGAAGGCCTAATTAAGAAAAGCAGTCCTCCCCAGCCATCCGTTGGTCTTTGGAATACAAGACACTCTGCTAGAACATAATTTGATGCACCTCGCCACTCAACCCGTGGCATTTTTCGGCATAGCCCATAGCGCAATAGTCTAGAATAATCCAACATTGAGACAGCCAGTCCACACCCCAACATCATATACAAAATCTAACATACCAAGCAAAGAAAGATCCACTCGGGCCTCCAAATCCCAATAGCCGCTAAACGGTACCAATACACACGATCCACAACCACTACATAGTCTATACCTGAGAACTCCCAGTCTCCAACTCCCTATAGCACACGAATCACCATACCTGGTTCCGAAGTCCGTCGTGTGAATACATATCACACCTCAAGTACCCAATAATTCTATGAAAGATATTCTAAAATTTCCCTTGTGCCATCAAACAAGATCAGATATTGGCAATTGACCTAACAAGAGAGCGCCGCAATACTACTGAAGTGCCATCAACTTACTCACATTGCCTTTTTTCTGAAACATATACCCTCGCCAAATCACTATGATTAGCAATACCATTTCCTTAGTCATCTGAAGATCATTCACCCTAATCATCTGAAGCTCGATTCTCTAATAACCTAAAACTGCCCTTGCTGCTTAAGAATTTAATCACTCTCCATTCAGAACTGAACCGTAACCTTACACACACGAATCTCAATCCACCACAACATATCGCATATACCATACAACCCTAGAATAACATGAGAACTCCATCTCTCTTCCTAACCATAAACATCTACGTACTCAACTAGTCAAGAACTCTCCATTCGTCACACCTAGAAGAAAATCATTACGCACCCCATGCCCCACATGTCCATAGAAAATATACATCTCCAAACCACGCTGAAACCCAACAAGAATTCTCTCCCAATTCCATTTGCACAAGCTAAACTACCAGGACTGAATCCTTCTATCCAAACCGAGCTAAGCAAGCTGTCAGAACTCAAGAGCTTTGCTGCACAATATTTGTATGAACTCATTGCCTCGAACAAACACAAAGAATTAATCACATCCCCATACCGATTCGATCCACTATCAAGCTATTCCATCTATCTAATTTCCCTTCTGATTCATCATCAACTTGATATTTCTCCCTTACTGTAGTACCACAATTCCTCAACCCAGGCTTACCATGCGAGAACCAAGCATGAACCACACTGTCTAAAACCCATACGCCGCTGAATACTCTCCCTCGAATATTCCAAAAAATACCACATCCCGCAGCACTTTATTCTGAATAACTTCCTGTGAATCTAAATCCGTTGCTTTTACTTTCCTGATACTGATGCATAGAATCCTATAATTAACATAGAAATACCACAAATCTGAACCTCTTCCAATGAGAACACAATCTCTAACCACACATGCAACTTTAAGATACCCGATGGTTCCCTGTAGACTCTTGAACATATTAGAACTATTTTTGAAAGTCATTCTCTCTTATTCAAACATCAATTCACCTAACCTGACGGACAGATCCACCCGTGCCTCATTGGCACTCCGATACCGCAAGATGATATCTTCATCCCAATACAACCAAGCAACTTCCTGCTCTATACGTCGAGCATCCTTTGCTAATGACACTCTAGACATTTCGTGATTCTCATACTCTATGAGGCATAATGTAACCTTTGTCACAATTTTTCCTTTACTCTAGCCATAGCTAACTCACTCGCACGCCCCAAGCTGGAACCAACATATCACCTAACCGTGCAATCAGCTAATCAACAGCTACCTCCCCAACTTGGCTCGAAGCCATATATCAGGACACACTCAATAACCCTTAACACTTTTATTCTAATGATGCCACAATACCATAGTGAGATTAAACTCAAATCATTTACAAGTTTGTGAAAACACAGATCATCTAGTATTGTGATCCTCTGCAAATCTCGCATTCATCCCCACATCAGTTGAGTCCACTTTTTTAAGCGATCCGAATTTTCAAATTTCAACACGTACCCCTCAATTACACATGAGACCTTCTAACATATACCTAGGGATCATACCACTTAAGAACACTCCGCAGGAGATACCCCACCTGCTTCGCCTCAATTTTGTATTTCTGCATACCTTCCACCGTCATACACATTACACAGTCATTTAGTCTTCCTGGTCTGAACTCATACCACCACATGTAGTGCACTTCCCTCCCCAACTAGGAGACACAAAAATATTCTTCACGCACCCATAACTCGAGCTACACATCAAATCACAATAGGAATCGAACACTTAACAGTTGATCTACTATCCAGCAAACTGCTTCGTCACTACCAAGTCATATAGATACATCTCGTAGTACTAACATACTCATCACATGGATATCCAACCGCCATTCCGGCTAATAAGGACAATACCGAACATATAAGTTCCAAGCACTTGCTCACACAATCAGCACCTCGGTGCTCAAGCCATAGGCAAGGATTCGGCCTCAAGTCCTCCAGATTGGCCCAACATAAACTCGTGGAGATTACATCTCGCCCATTGATCGGGGAATCACAAGCCATCAAGGCACATCTGATACTGAGTGCTAATGTGCGCATACAAACTCGTAGAAGGAATTTCAAGAGTTGCTTTTCAAGCTGAATCAAGGACGCACGATAAGAATTTCAAGAATGTGAAGTTTTCCTAAAGGTTCCGCAGCCTCTCGAGGATAAATACAGACGTCTCTGTACCGATCCGCGAGACTCTACTAAACCTGCTCATAACTCGCGAGACCTAGTAACCTAGGCTCTGATACCAACTTGTCACGACCCAAACTCCGCTCCGGTCGTGATGACACCTCTCGTGAAGACAAGGCCAGCCAACCAACCCTATTTGCCTCTTCCAAAAATAGATAAACATGAATAAACAATTTTAAAGGTGATTTAATAATATTACTTAGCGGAAGTACAACCAAACACAGCCCAAATTGGGGTGTCACAAGTCACGAGCATCTAGAGGAGTCTAAATACAACTACAAGGCCAGTAATATACAGAATAGAATTTAGAAATCAAGGAAGAAATCTGGTGTCGCGAACGCTAGCGGTCACCTTGCTTAGCTATGATAGCAAAATCTTCAACCATCTCAAAACCCGCTACCAGGTGAACAAATACCTGCATCTGCACGCGAGGTGCAGGGAGTAAAGTGAGTACTCCAACTCAGTAAGTAATAAAAGTAAATAATAACTTAGCAACAAGAAATCACGTAAAGCAACCAACATGCTGTATAGAAGCCGGGTACAATTTTCTGAGAAAACACTGAAACCTGTGAAATTTTTATAAATACCTTGGCTCAGTTCAAATCTCTTTTGAAAATGATCTCTTCAATAATTACGAAAACGATTATGAAATAGTTAGTGCTGATAAGCATGAAAAAATCTGCCCCTCGGGCACAAGTACCACAGTATAACAGGTAAAAAGACGAGTAAATATGCAAGATGAGCACATCAAAGTTCGCCCCTCGGGCAATATCTCAAAATAGTACCGGCCCCTCGGGCATGATTTATGTTCTTAGTCAACCATTGTTACCTGAACGGTCAGCCATTGTTACATGACCAAAACGTGTGTAACAGTGCCACTATTACTACTGTCCAAAATTTATCCGCTCTAGATGGGTACCCACGCCCACTGGGGGTGTACAGACTCTGGGAGGGGTCCCTTACGGCCCAAGCGCAATATCAAGCCACCTCGTGGAACATAAACAAGGCCTGAAAGCCTTCTCGCATCACACTCGAGGCCTGAAAGCCTCCTCACATAACACTCAAGGCCTGAAAGCCTCCTCACATATCACTCGAGGCCTAAAAGCCTCCTCACCTCACTCTCAAGGCTTGGAAGCCTCACTCAGTCCAGAAAATATCATAAGCCCCTCGGGCATATATAAAATAATATTTCTCAGCCCAGACAATAGTGAAATATCAATAAAGTCTCAAAAATCAATTAAAACGCTTGAGTTTGCAAAAATAGTATAATCAACAGGACTGAGTTCAAGTAGTATATCGAATAGTGAGGAAAGAGTGATAAAAATCCCCGAAGGGTTCGAATAGTTGCACGAAGCCCAAATATGGCAATCGGCCCAAATCATGATAATATCAAATAAGTTTCAGCCAAATACGCGGTAAAAACAACAACCGGGACAGACCAAGTCACAATCCCCAATGGTGCTCTACCCTACGCTCACTATCCGGCGTGCAAGGCACCTTAATATATCCCTACGGTGTGCAAATCCGGACTTTCAAACCCTCAGAATATCATTTACAATCATTACTCACCTTGAACCGGTGAAATCTCTAGCTCACGATGCCTTTGCCCCTCAAACCGTCCTCCACGCGCGTCCAATCTATCCAATATCAGAGCGAATACATCACAATACGCTAATGGGACAATACCCAATCGAAAACAATCAAAAAATAGCAAAAATATCGAAATTAGCAAAACCCGAGACTCGGACCCACTTCTCGGAAGTCACAAAATTTAACATCAATGGATTCCTTATCTCGCCATGAGTTCATACATACTAAGAACTCTCAAATCCGAGCTCAAATGACCCATCAAATCGCAATTTGAAATATAAAAAACTCAAGCCCTAGTTCATCAATTTTTGGCTTAATATCCATGAATTTCAAGGTTAATTTCACATAATAAATATGTTTTTAACTCATAAAACTTACCTCCAATCAATCCCAGTCGAAACCCTCTTCAATTGCTCCCAAAAAGCTCGCAAGATGTTTAACAATGGAGGAAAATACCCTTAGCTCGCGGATGAAATGTTATTTTAAAACCCTTATGCCCAGGCCTATTTCCGCTTCCGCGATAAAAATGTTGCTTCTGCGACTTCCACTTCTACGGATTTTCTTCCGCTTCTGTGGTTTCTCTCATTTCGCCGACAACCGCTTCTGCGGTCCATTACTCGCATAAGCGAGACCGCTTTTGTGGTCCATTTGTCCGCTTCTGCGGAACTACCCCAGACTCCACTTTTTGCTTATGCGGTTCCCCTTTCGCTTCTGCGGAACCGCTTCTGCGGTCTATTTCTGCAGAAGCGAAAACCCCAGATACCAGAACTCTTCAGCAGTCACACAAGTCCAAAATTCACCCCGTTGGCCATCCGAAATCACTCGAGGCCCCTGGGACCTCAGCCAAGAGTGCCAACCCATTCCAAAACATCATCCAAACTTGCTCCAATCTTCAAAACACCATGATTAAGACTAAAACCATCAAATTACATCAAATCCAAGCCTAAGTTCTTCAAATTCTTCCGAAACTCGCATTCGATCAAAAACCTAACCAAACCACCTCCGAATCATCTGAAATTTTGCACACACATCCCAAATCACCTAACGAAGCTACTACAACACTCGAAATTTTATTCCGACCCTCGGATCAAAATCTCACCTATCGACCGAAAATCGCCAAAATGCTAACTTCGTCAATTCAAGCCTAATTCTACACCGGACCTCCAAAATTACATCGATCACACTCCTAAGTTACAAACCAACCCCCGAAGCTAACCGAATCACCGAAAATCGCATCCGAGCATTATAACTCATAAGTCAACCTCTGGTTGACTTTTCCAAACCAAGCTCCCTTAAAGAGACTAAGTGTCTCATGTTCTAACAAAACCAATCCAAATCAACTCTAACACACCAATTACTGATAATGAAATACGAAGAAGCATAAAATAGGGGAAACGGGTCGGTTCTCATGAGACGATGGGTTGGGTCATCATACGAATCCATGTTCCGAGGCCTTAAAAATCTATTTTTATCTCTCTTCGATTTGGTGCGCAGTCCGGGCGTATATCCGGAAAGCTCTTATGTACAAAATTTAAGATATGATGATTTTTGGCTTAAAAAGATGATTTTGTTGACTTCTGTTAATGTTTTGGGTAAATGGATCCGGACCCATATTCCGACGGTCTCGGAGGATTCATAGAAAAATATGGGACCTGGGCGTATGCCCGAAATCGAATTCCGAGGTCCCTAGCCCGAGAAATAAATTTTTGAAAGCAATTGGTAAAACTGAAAATGTAATAATTTAAAAGATTTGAGCTTGTTGGTATCAGGCCCATATTTTGATTCTGGAGTCCAGTACAGGTTTATTATGGTATTTTGACCTTATTTGTGATATTTGGTGAAAAATGAAAGTTATTTGATGTCATTAGGACCTTTGGTTGAGAAAATAGAAATTTTGAAACTATTTTGAAAATTTCATGAGTTTTGGTGTTGAATCCATAGTCTTGGACAAATTTTTTCATTCATTCTTCCATTTATCAAAATCTAAACTTCAAGAGGCAATTTTCCAAGGGAAAGTTCTTCCCCAAATCATAGGTAAATGATTCTTAACTTATTTCTTCCAGTCTATTTCATCTTTTTACAAGATTTCATCCTAGCATATAGGGTTTTTCATGGTGGAATTGGGTATTTTTGGGTAGAATTTAGGGATTTCGAACTTTGGGAATTTAGACCTCAAATTAAGGTCGGATTCCAAAACCAATTGTATATCCGGGGTCAGGGGTGATCGAGTTTTGGTCCGAATTTCGGGTTTTGACCAAGCGAGCCTAAAGCCGATTTTTGACTTTTTGGAGATAATGTTGGAAAACCTATAATTATGCATTGTAATTTATTTCTTTAGCATTTATTGATGCTATTAAGTTAATTATGACTAGATACATGTGGATTGATGGTGGAATCAAGAGGTAAGACAGTGATTGAGCTTTGAAATACCCGTTGACTTGATGTAAGTATTTGGTCTAACCTTAACTTGAGTGATTAGGGATCCCCCACTTCCTTGCTATGTGAAATTCCATGTGTGTGGCGTATAGGTGTGGTAACGAGTACCTATGCGCTACCAAATTATCATTTTAGCATGTTCCCTTCCCCTTTTTCCATATATATTGCTCTCATGTCTTACTTGCTATTTGCTTATTGAAGCTTCCATGTCTAATTGTTTCTTGTTAAATATTGCTTCTCTATTGGTGTTATTATGTCACACTGTTGGTTTATATTGGTTTATTGGTTCTTCATGGTACACCTTGGTTGGTCTCGCTGTGTAAATTTAGTTGGTAATGTTTCATACTTCGCTTCGATGTCCATTTTGCTTTGATCTTCAGACATTGCTTTGGTTGGTCTCGTTGTGTAGAAACTAATTGCATTTGCTAGCAAAAAAGATATATAAAATATGTATATTACATGTATATAATAAACATATAAAGGAAACATGAAGCACATAACAAAAGAAGAATACATTAAGATACCGTATAAAGTGTATGATTTCTTTTTCTAATCAATATTAAAGGATGTCTTGAGGGAGTTACTTAAATTGATTAGTCAGAGTGCTATAGCATAATTTTAGCAATTGAAAGAATCCTTTTTATAGGTCATGGTTTCGCACCGTAAAATCAACCACTGATACAGGCTGCCTACATTACACCCTTTGGGGTGCCGCCCTCCCGAATCCTGCGTGAACGCGGGATACTTCGTGCATTGTACTGCCCTTTTATTGATCAAATTCTTAATGATTCTCACTTCATACACCCATGCAATTCCTCCTGTGAGCTATGTAATTTGAATAATCTACTAATTTCTATCTAATAAGAACATTTCATATACATTGATATAATCAGATTATTAATGACATATATTTTTAATAATTAATCTTGCGAACAAGGAACAATATTAAGTTGAACCCAAATGACGTGATTCTTATTATCATAATCTCTAGAAGAAAAGTGACAAATTAATCACGTAGTAATAAAGAAAATAACTGTCATTTATGAATAAAACAACAATTGGCAATAATATGTTCAAAATATTATACTAGCATATGACATATTGGATGCAAGGAACACTTTTTTCTAACATAAAATCCTACAGTAGTTTATACATGTCACTTTGCTAAAACCTTTTCTCTCTCTATATGCATATCATTCTCGGCGTCCAATCAGTCTCTCAAAATCTCTCAATACTTGCAAATCATCATTAAATTCAACTGTTTTTACCATCTTTTCTAAAGCAATTTTTTCGGCTTCTCTTTGTTTCTGCAACTTTAACTTTGCCTCTTGATTAATCCTGACTTTCTCTAATTCAAGTTGCTGCTATTTTTTCTGTATCTCTGTTGCATGTTGCAAAACCCCCCTTTTGCCTGTGCCTCGAATAGCAGCCTTTACTGGTACTGCTTGTGCCCGACCTAAATCACTGTAAAAATTATCTAAATCAGAAACTTTAGTGCTACAACTTAGTTTTGGTTTTTTATTGGCCAAGAACAATGCAGGTTCTTGTTTTTTTATGTGTACTGATGTTGATCTTGAATCTTGAGTTTTTACGAATCTCTTCAATTTGCGTCTACTCAGATCATCAAATCTATCAAAGCTCTTAGTATTACTTAATTCTTCCTCAAGAGAAATCATGCCCCTTTTTTTAATATCATTCTGCATTGTACGAAACATATGCTTTGATGGCATTATAGTCGATTTTGTGTCGCAAATGTTCTCCCTTTTCTTATGATGAATAGCCAATGGCATTGGCATATTGCAAAAAATTTCTTAAGTAATATCGGTCTATTTTTACAATTCTAAACAGGTTTGGATTTAAGGAATTACTTCCTGTTCCAAATCTATTTTCACAATTCCAAATTACATTCCAAATTGATCCTATTCCAGAAGGATCGACTAATATCATTCCACATCCTTGTACGGTAATTCTTTATTCTTTGTAGCAAGAGGATAATAATCACCTAAATAATTATTTAGCCTACAATTTTTTTTAAGAACGTAATAAGTATATCGAGACTTTTTTGTTGTTGTTGTTGTTGTAATAAGTATATCGAGACTAATTTACTGGGAAAAAAGAAAATAGTAAGTCAATTCTAGTAAATACGTAAGAAATTTTCATACAGTATACATATATAGGAATGTGCTTCTATGAGTTTTATTATTTTGACTTAGGATTTACATTTGTGATTTTACCATGGAATCCATTTTCTAATTTGTGGTTGTGATTGTTGAATGTAATTTCCTATAATGAATTGAAGGATTAGGAATTCTATTTATTTTCTTTATTTATCTAAATAAAAATAATTATAGATGTCGTCGACAAAAAAACGTTAAGCATATAATACTTCATCTCTAGTTGTTAAGCATATGTTTAGGGTTTTGATTCACAAATTATATTTCCATTGCCTTTTCCTATTTTTGTTGCTTTTCCCTACACTCTAGGCAGTAGCACTATGCCAATGCCAATGGCTATGAGAAGGCAGATATGCCCATTACCCATTCCCTTTTGAATAGTAGAAAAAGAAAATTGAAAAGGATCGTGAAAATTCAAGATTCAAGATCGAAATCAGTAAAACAAGACAGCGTTGCGTTATGCTCTACCAATAGAAAACCAAAACTAAGTTGTAGTACTAAAGTTGATGATTCAGACAAGTTTTCCGATAGCAATTTGGGTCAGGCACTTGCACTACCAAAAAAGGAGGTTGTCCAAGGTATGAGCAAAAATGGGGTTTTGCAGCAATGTGACGAGAAAGCCAGGAATGAAGAAGAGGCAAAATTAAAATTGCAAGATCGAACCGCTGCAAAAAGGATTGAAGAGGAAAAGAAGTTAAAGTTGCAGATATGAACATAAGTCGAAAGGAATGCTTTAGAAAAGATGGTAAAGACTGTTGAATTTAATGATGATTTGCAAGTATTGAAAGATTTTGAGAGACTGATTAGCATCCGAGAGAATGATGTGCATCACGTACCCTCTGGAAAGTTTTGGCTGAATGGATCTTCTGTATCAGTTTTCTTTCCAATTGCTACTGTTTAGAAAAGTTGTGTTTGTCATCAGATGCTATTATAAAGTAGCACACTCTTGTAAAGACTTTGCTTTAGTAAAAGATTGACGTTTGTATCTTAGCCCTAGTCCTACTTGTTATGGTTTATTGGTTTTAGTATGATAATTAGCAAAAAGACAAGATGCTCACAGAAAATCTGTTGCAATTCCTTAATAGGACATTATATGATGTGCATATTGCTAAGAAGAAACTCGTAAAACTAGTATTTAATTAGGTAATCAGGAACTATACCTTTTTAAATGAGAATGCCAATAATTTGACTTGTCTGAAAACCTATGAAAGTGGTACGGCCTGAATGTAAAATACACCATTGACAAAATAAGAAATATCCTAGAAAGGGTTAGTCCTTTTTATGTGACATATTTGTGGTATTAGATTTAATACTAGACAGATAAGGCAAACCATCATGAATTGGTAGTTAGCCAATGGGAGAAATGGTTTTTAAGCCGAGGTTCTTTCGGAAATAGCCTCTCTACTTCCACAATATAAGAGTAAGATATGCGTACACTTAATTCTTCCCAAACCCCAGAATGTAGAAATAAACTGAGGATGTTATTGTTGTTATTGCAAAAGGGAAAAAATGGAGTTCACTCAGTGGTACTTAACGTCATAAATATATTATTTTGGATGTAGAAGGTTGTTCTTTGTGACGATCCGGTCCGAAGCCACGTGAGTTACCGCCCCATTTTCCTTATTTTCTGCTTTCTTATGTTTCATTGTAAGAGTCTTGGGTGAATGAGCCGAATTTGGATTGGTTTTGGAAGGAAATGAGACACTTAGTCTCTTTAAGGAAGGTTTGTTTTGGAAAAGTCAACTGGATGTCGACTTATGAGTTAGAGGACTCGGATGTGAATTCTGGTGATTCGGTTAGCTTCGGGGGATGATTTGTGACTTAGGAGCGTGATCGAAATTGGTTTTGGAGGTCCGGTGTAGAATTAGGCTTGAATTGGCGAAGTTAGCATTTTGGCGAATTCCGATTAATAGGTGAGATTTTGATCCGAGAGTCGGAATGGGATTCCGAGAGTTGATGTAGCTTCGTTATGTGATTTGGGATGTGTGTGCAAAATTTCAGGTCATTCGAAGGTGATTTGGTTGGGTTTTTGATCAAATGCGTGTTTCAGAAGTTTTTGAAGAACTTAGGCTTGAATCCGGTAAGAATTGATGATTTTAGTGTTGTTTGATATGTTTTGATGATTGGAACAGGTTTGAATGATGTTTTAGGATGTGTTGGTACTTTTGGTTTAGGTCCCGGGGGCCTCGGGATGATTTCAGATGGCTAACGGGAAGATTTAAACTTGGAAAATATTACAGAAACTTCAGATCAGCTGTTGCAGAATAATTGGTCTTCGCGTTCGCGTTGGTGAGTCGCGAACGCGTAGAAGGAAATTGCAGGACCAGGATTTTGATCTTCGCATTCGCGTCTGGGGACTCGAGATCACGAAAGGGTCAGGTGTTGAGTCATCGCGTTCACGTGAAGGCATACGCGTTCACATATAAGGAGTTGGGTCCCAGGGCTGTTGCCCTTCGCGTTCGCGTGGAGCAGTACTCGTTCGCGTAGGCTTAGGGGTTCAGACCTTCACGTCGCGTGAGTGTAACCGTGTTCATGAAGGGTATTTTTGGCAGTAGCAGATTTTGTTCATCACGAACGCGAGAGGTCCCTCGCGTTCGCATAGAGGAAAAGAAGGCTGGACAGAAGGGTTTTATTAAATATTTCATCCGCGAACCAAGTCTTATTTCCACCATTTTCGAACAACGTTGAGAGCTTTTGGACGTGAATTGAAGGTGATTTCGACTAGGTGTGGTTGGAGGTGAGTCCTATGACCTAAATACATGATTAATGGTAGAATTAACATAGAAATTTATGGAAATTTATCAAAATGGGGAAAAGCTAGGGCTTGGAATTTGATATTTTAAAGTGGGATTTGATGGGTCATTTGGGCTCGGATTTGAGAGTTTTTGGTATGTATAGACTCATGGCGAGATAAGGAATCCGATGATGTTAAATTTTTTGATTTTCGAGAAGCGGGCCCGGGGCTCGGGTTTTTGCAAATTTTGTGAATTTCAATATTTTCGAGTCTTTTCGATTGGGGTATGTTCCCTTAGCCTATTGTAACGTATTCGTTGTGGTTTTGATCAGATTCAACGTGTGAGGAGGTCGATTTGCGAGGCAAGGGAATAGCGAGCTAGGATTTTGGCCGGCTTGAGGTGAGTAATGATAGTAAATGATATCCTGAGGGTTTGAAATCCCGGATTTGCACAAAGTAGTGCTATGTTGAGGTGAAACACGCACCTTATAATGAGCGCGGGGTAATTTACTACTGGGAATTGTGACTTGGTCCGTCCCGTTCGATATTTTACTGCATATTTAACTGAGATATGTTTGTTATCAACATGATTTGGGCTTCTTGCCATATTTTGGGCTTCATGCCGACTACTTGAGTCCTTCGTGGATTTTTATCACTCTTTCCTCAGTATTTGATTAACTTGAACTCAGTCCTGTTGATTATATTATTTTAATACTCAACCACTTTAATTAAATTTTTGAGACTTAATTGATATTTCCACCGCTGTTTGGGCTGAGCACTACTATTCTATTGATGCCCGAGGGGCTTATGATATTTTCTGAACTGAGTAAGTCCAAGGGCCTGAGATACATTTATATGCCACGAGGTGGTTGGAATGACGTGAGGAGGCTTTCAGGCCTCGTGAGTGATGTGAGAAGGCTTTCAGACCTTGAGTGTGATGTGAGGAGGCTTTCAGGCCTCGAGTGTGATGTGAGAAGGCTTTTAGGCCTTATGTTGATATAGCGCTCACACCCACAATGAGCGCGGGTACCCATGTGATATGATACTGAGCCTGAGGGGCTGATATTATGCTGAGTGACTGATATTGAGCCCGAGGGGCTGATATTATGCTGAGTGACTGATATTGAGCCCGAGGGGCTGATACTGTTCTGAGCGATTGATACTGGGCCCGAGGGGCAGATTTCTACTGACTATTTACTTGTTGTTTTACCTGATTTACCTGTTTTTAAAAGGAGATTTCATCTGACTCTTTACTGTTTTACTGCCTGATACAGAATTGCTTTGTGCAGTTATGTGTTTTCATGCCTTCGGTTATTATTTATTATTATTACTCACTGGGTCGGAGTACTCACATTACTCCCTGCACCATGTGTGCAGATACAGGCATAGAGGAGTCTGCACCTGAGCGCTGTTTCTTCCCAGACCAGGCATCGAGTTGGAGTGACGAGGTAGCTGTTAACATCTGCAGCCCCTTGTCTTCCCTATTTTATATCTTTTGAGTTGCTTCAGACTATTGTATCAGATTTTATAATCCGTAGACTCATTACAAACTCTGTACTAGCTCATGACTTGTGACACCCTGGTTTGGTCTGTGTCGGGATGGTCTCCCTCGTTATTATTGCTATTTCTGTACTATTTGCTATACTACGCATGTGTTAGAATTTTAAATGGTAATTAATTGCTTTAAAAGATGTGTTTGCGTTGTTCTGGCTGGCCTTGTCTTCACGAGTGGCGCCATCACGGCCGGGTTTGGGAATTGGGCTGTGACAAGTTGGTATCGGAGCGTAGGTTATTAGGTCTTGCGAGTCATGAGCTGATTTAGTAGAGTCTCGCGGATCGGTACGAAGACGTCTGTACTTATCCTCGAGAGGCTGCAGAACCTTTAGGAAAACTTCACATTCTTGAAATTCTGTCGTGCGAACTTGTTGAGCCGAGTACTAAATTTCTCTTTATTTTATTTTCTCACAGATGGTGAGGACACGAGCTACCGTACGACCACCAGTACCACCCACTGAGGCCACCAGAGGCCGTGGACGCGGTCGTGGTCGTGGTCTGGTCGTGGCAGAGGGAGAGAAGCAGGGGCAACACCTGTGGATCCTCCAGTTGCCCCAGCTCAGGACCAGGCTCCAGTAGTGCCAGTTATGGCACCAGCTGTGCCCATTGTGATTTCGGGTCTTCAGGAGGCTTTGGCTCAGATTTTGACAGTTTGCACTAGCCTGGCTCAGGCAGTGTCAGCCACCACAGCAACAGCTACTTTGCAGGCTGGGGGAGGCAATCAGAACCCCGTTGCTCGCACACCTGAGCAGGTAGTACAGGGATTACTGTAACGACCCGGTCGTTCGCTCTAAGAGTTATAGCCATGTTTTCCTCATTTATGCTTCTTTGTATGTTTTTCAGCTGTGTTGAGTTGTATCGAGTTAGTAGGTTTGGGTTTAGAGTAGTTTTGGAGTAAAATGATCACTTGTTCTCTTAGTTAGAAAGCTAAGTTCGAAAAGTCAACCGGAAGTTGACTTATGAGTAAACAAATTTGGATTTAGATTTTCATGATTCGATTAGCTTCGTTGGTTGATTTTAGACTTAGGATTATGTCTGGAATATAATTTGGAGGTCCGTGGTAGAATTAGGCTTGAATTTACGAAAGTTGGAAGTTTAGAAGTTTTTAGGCTTGAATTCGAGGTTGATTTGGTGTTTTGGTGTTGTTTTGGGTGTTTTGGAGGTTCGACTAAGTTTGTATAGTGATGTATGACTTGTTAGAATTATTGGTTGAGGTCTCAAGGACCTCGGGTGAATTTCGGATAGGTTTGGGTTGTGTTGCGCTCGTTTTTCTTATGTTTCGACATCGTTTCTTCAAGAATAAATGATATCATATTGAACAAATGAGCTCATATTTCGTATTTTATTGAAGCCTTACATCTGTAGCATAATTACGGACCCGTAACAAAAAGAATCATCAAATTTGGACATCGTATGAGGATTTTATGGTCATTTTACTAAAAATTAGGTTGCTAGATTTTTTTCAGAGTAATTACGAAATTGCCACTAGAAGCGTATTTAAAAATCTGCACTATTTGCAAATATTAAAACCTATATATCTCATTCATTATAAGGTCAAATTAAGTGATGCAAAAGCCTAACTTGACTAGAATTTCACAAGGAACCTATTGGAGGAATAAAATACGAGTTTTGGGATTTTGTGGCACGAGAAACGAGGCACAATAGCTAGTAAAATAATACATAAAACTAAGGTTTGCTCATTCGATCATATTTTGAGTTGCGGAGCTCGAATTTGGGAGATTTTTGAGGCGATATTCACCATATGGATTGGGGTAAGTGTTCTCTACTCGGTTTTGGTTATATTTCTTAAATCCATCTTCGTTTTTGGGATTTGATGAATATTTCAAAGTGAAATTGATGGAGTTAGGGTTTGAGTTTTGGAGAGTTTTAAGTGAGAATTTGAGGGACCAAACAGAGTCCGATTTTGAAAAAATTTATCTGGTTAGACTCGAGAGACGACGAGGATTATTATTCTGCCATTTTTGACTGGTTCTGAGACATGGACCCGGAGGTCGGGTTTTGGACGGTTTCAGATTTTGGCCTATTTTTGTAGTTCTTATTGTGGAATTTGATTCTTTAGAGTATGTTGATAGTAGTATTTTGATTATGGATCGATTGGGGGCTTTTGGAGCCCGAGTCTTGATACGAGGGCATCCCGAAGTAGGATTTTATGCGGTTGAGGTAAGTAACAGTTTTAACTCTGGCTTTGAGGGTATAAACCTAGAGAATTTGATATGATGTGATTGTTTGGAGGTGATAGCCATGCTAGGTGATGGGCATGTGGGTGTATACCTCAAGGGATTGAGACTTGGTCCGTCCCGTGAGGCTGCAAGGCCTAGTAGCTATTATCTGTGATTATGTGTTTACTTGTTGAACTTCATTTTAGATATCATACTTAGGCTTTATTCATGCTCACATTATTTGTACTCAGTCATAGAAATTATTGTACATGTTTAGCTCAGTCTCTATTATTTGCTAATATGTTGTGATACTTGATGTGGGCTGTGTCTCCTTATTTGTTGATGATAGTGAGGCTAGTGAGGTATATGATTGAGTAAGACCGAGGGCCTGGTTGTGAGGATGTTAATACCATAGCGCGTCAGTTGTCCGCGTAGCACGTGAGTTGACCGTTCAGGTCCAGGTATTTATACCATAGCGCGTGAGTTGTCCGCGTAGCACGTGAGTTGACCGTGCGGATCCATGTATTGATATGATGGCCTGGTTGTGAGGATATTAATACCATAGCGCGTGAGTTATCCGCGTAGTACGTGAATTGACCGTACGGGTCCAGGTATTGATACCATAGCGCGTGAGTTGTCCGCGTAGCACGTGAGTTGACCATGCGGATCCAGGTATTGATATGATGGCACGTGAGTTGTCCGTGCTTAGCGCTTGGGCTTTGGGAGCCCTCCGGAGTCTGTACACACCCCCAGTGAGCGTAGAGTGTTGAGTGTATTGAGTGTTGAGTGTTGAGTGCTGTCTGCGAGTGCTTAGTGATGGAGTGACATTGCTGTGAGGTTGCATTTACTTTTGCTGTTGCTGCATTTATCTGTTAAATTTCTTTGTGGCATTTGTTGGTTTTATGGAATTTACTTGTTTATTCCTGCTATTTTTAAAATTGTGGAAAATAAATAATTGGACTGTTTTGATTAGCTCGTCACTACTACTCAGTTCCTTAGTTATTTCTGTTACTACTGAGGTGGTTGTACTCATGCTACACCTTGCACTTTAGGTGTAGATCCAGGTGAGTTAGAGCAAGACGATCGTTGAGTTTAGGCCGGCTATCTGTAGAGATTACAAGGTAGCTGCCAACATTCGCAGGACCTTGTTACTCCTTTTGCCATTTCTTCTTTTGGACAGTTAGATAGTTTATATATCTTAGTTCATAGTTTTAGACGCTCATGACTTAGTGATACCCCGATGTTTGGGACTATTTTCATATTTTATATTATTTATATATAGAGTTGGTTTAGTTTATCATGAATTAAATTATTGAATTTTTTTTATTAATTTCTTATAATCAAATTAGTAGCAATATTTTGGGAATAGGCTTGCCTTGTAACACGATAGGTGCCATCACGACCATGGTTAGATTTTGGGTCGTGACAAGTTGGTATCAGAGCCTAGGTTACATAGGTCTCATGAGTCATGAGCGGGTTTAGTAGAGTCTTGTGGATCGGTACAGAGACGTCTGTACTTATCTTTGAGAGGCTGTAGAACCTTTAGGAAAATTTTACCTTCTTGAATTCTTATCGTGCGGTACTGTTTCAGCTTGAAGTGTAACTCTTTGAATTCCTGCCATGCATTCATACGCGCACATGAGCGCTCGATATCAGTTGTGCATCGACGGATTGTGATTCCCTAGATGTGGTACGAGATGAGATTTCTGTGTGTTGATGTTGGGCCATTTGGGAGGACTTGAGGTTGGGTTTTGACTGTAGATTGAGCACTGAGGTGTTGATTGTGTGAGCGCGTGCTTGTGGACCTATATGTCTAGTAGTGTCCCTATTAGTGGAAATTGAGGATGGATGGATACGTGATGAGTATGATATGACCGCGAGATGAGTTCATATGATTTCAATGTACGACTGCATTGCTGAAGGTTTCACCTATTTGAGACTCCAGGTATGTTTTAGGACTCGTTCAAGGATGAACGTTTGTTTAAGAGGGGGAGGATGTAACGACCCGGTCGTTCGATCTGAGAGTTATAGCCCTGTTTTCCCTATTTATGCTTCTTTGTGTGTTTTTCAGCTGTCTTGAGTTGTATCGAGTTGGTAGGTTTGGGTTTAGAGTAGTTTTAGTGTAAAATGATCACTTGTTCTCTTAGTTAGAAATATAAGTTAGAAAAGTCAACCGGAAGTTGACTTATGAGTAAACGGATTTGGATTTGGATTTTTATGATTCGATTAGCTTCGTTGGTTGATTTTATACTTAGGAGTATGTCCGGAATATAATTTGGAGGTCGGTGGTAGAATTAGGCTTGAATTGGCGAAAGTTGGAAGTTTAGAAGTTCTTAGGCTCGAATTCGAGGTTGATTTGGTATTTTGGTGTTGTTTTGGGTGTTTCGGAGGTTTGACTAAGTTTGCATAGTGATATATGACATGTTAGAATTATTGGTTGGCGTCTCAAGGACCTCGGGTGAATTTCGGATAGGTTTGGGTTGTGTTGCGCTCGTTTTTCTTATGTTTCGACGTCGTTTGTTCAAGCATAAATGATATCATATTGAACAAATGAGCCCATATTTCGTTTTTTATTGAAGCATTAGATCTGTATCATAGTTACGGACCCGTAGCAAAATGAATCATCGAATTTGGACATCGTATGAGGATTTTATGGTTATTTTACTAAAAATTAGGTTAGATTTTTTTAGAGTAATTACGAAATTGCCACTAGTGGTGTATTGAAAAATCTGCACTATTTGTAAATATTAAAACCTACATATCTCATTTATTATAAGGTCAAATTGAGTGATTCAAAAGCCTACTTGACTAGAATTTCATAAGGAATCTATTGTAGGAAGAAAATACGAGTTTCGTGATTTTTTGGCATGAGAAACGAGGCACAATAGCTGGTAAAATAATATATAAAACTAGGGTTTGCTCATTCGATCATATTTTGAGTTGGGGAGCTCGAATTTGGGATATTTTTGAGGCGATATTTACCATATGGATTGGGGTTAGTGTTCTCTACTCGGTTTTGGTTATATTTCTTAAATCCATCTTCGTTTTTGGGATTTGATTAATGATTTCAAAGTGAAATTGAGGGAGAGTTTGAGTTTTGGAGAGTTTTAAGTGAGGATTTGAGGGACCAAACGGAGTCCGATTTTGAAAAATTTTATCTGGTTAGACTCGGGAGAGGACGAGGATTATTATTCTGCCATTTATGACTGGTTCTGAGACATGGGCCTGGGGGTCGGGTTTTGGCCGATTTTGGATTTTGGCCTATTTTTGTAGTTCTTATTGTGGAATTTGATTCTTTAGAGTATGTTGATAGTAGTATTATGATTATGGATAGACTGTGAGCTTTTGGAGACCCAGTATAGAGATGGGGGCATCCCGAAGTAGGATTTTATGCCGTTGAGGTAAGTAACAGTTTTAACTCTGGCTTTGAGGGTATAAACCCGGAGAATTTGATAAGATGTGATTGTTTGGAGGTGATACCCATGCTAGGTGATGGGCGTGTGGGTGTATACCTCGAGGGATTGTGACTTGGTCCGTCCCGTGAGGCTGCAAGGCCTAGTAGCTATTATCTGTGGTTATGTGTTTACTTGTTGTTGAACTTGTTTTCCTCCATGTTAGATATCATGCTTAGGCTTTATTCATGCTCACATTATTTGTACTCAGTTATAGAAATTATTGTACATGTTTACCTTAGTCTCTATTATTTGCTAATATATTGTGATACTTGATGTGGGCTGTGTCCCCTTATTTGTTGATGATAGTGAGGCTAGTGAGGTATATGATTGAGTAAGACCAAGGGCCTGGTTGTGAGGATATTAATACCATAGCGCATCAGTTGTCCGCGTAGCACGTGAGTTGACCGTGCGGGTCCAGGTATTTATACCATAGCGCGTGAGTTGTCCGCGTAGCACATGATTTGACCGAACGGATCCAGGTATTGATATGATGACCTGGTTGTGAGGATATTAATACCATAGCACGTCAGTTGTCCGCATAGCATGTGAGTTGACCGTGCGGGTCCAGGTATTTATACCATAGCGCATGAGTTGTCCGTGTAGCACGTGAGTTGACCGTGCGGATCCAGGTATTGATATGATGGCCTGGTTGTGAGGATATTAATACCATAGCGCGTGAGTTGTCCGCGTAGCACGTGAGTTGACCGTGCGGGTCCAGGTATTGATACCATAGCACGTGAGTTGTCCACGTAGCACGTGAGTTGACCGTAAGGATCCAGGTATTGATATGATGGCACGTGAGTTGTTCGTGCTTAGCGCTTGGGCTTTGAGAGCCCCTCCGGAGTCTGTACACACCCCAAGTGAGCACAGATTGTTGAGTGTATTGAGTGTTGAGTGTTGAGTGTTGAGTGTTGTGTGCGAGTGCTGAGTGATGGAGTGACATTTCTATGAGGTTGCATTTACTTTTGCTGTTGCTGCATTTATCTGTTAAATTTCTTTGTGGCATTTGTTAGTTTTGTGGAATTTACTTGTTTGTTCCTGCTATTTTTAAAATTGTGGAAAATAAATAATTGGACAATTTTGATTAGCTCATCACTACTACTCAGTTCCTTAGTTATTTCTGTTACTACTGAGGTGGTTGTACTCATACTACACCCTGCACTTTATGTGCAGATCCAGGTGAGTTAGAGCGCGGCGATCGTTGAGTTCAGGCCGACTATCTGTAGAGATTACAAGGTAGCTGCCAGCGTTCGTAGGACCTTGTTACTCCTTTTGCCATTTCTTTTTTTGGATAGTTAGACAGTTTATATATCTTAGTTCATAGTTTTAGACGCTCATGACTTAGTGACACCCTGAGGTTTGGGACTATTTTCGTATTTTATATTATTTATATATAGAGTTGGTTTAGTTTATTATGAATTAAATTATTAATTTTTTAAAATTAATTTCTTATAATCAAATTAGTAGCAATATTTTTGGAATAGGCTTGCCTTGTAACACGATAGGCGTCATCACGACCATGGTTAGATTTTGGGTCGTGACAATTACAGACTCCAGAGGACCTCTAGCTCAGCCAGTTGCACCATTGCAGGATTTTAGGGTTCCAGCTATGCCTGATGATGAGCAGTGTCGCCTCGAGAGGTTTGGTAGACTCTAGCCTCCAACATTCAGTGGTGCTGAGGACGAGGATGCCCAGGGTTTTCTTGACAGGTGTCAGCTTATGCTTCGTACAGCGGGGATCCTTGAGTCTAGTGGTGTGGCATTCACCACCTTTCAGTTTACTAGGGCTGCCTTCACTTGGTGGGAGGCGTATGAGAGGCGTAGGCCGGATGATGTATCACCTTTGACTTGGCAGGAGTTCTCCAATCTCTTCTTGGAGAAGTATGTACCGCAGTCCCGCAGAGAAGAGCTGCGTAGGCAGTTTGAGTGGCTACGGCAGAGAGATATGACTGTGTCTCAGTATGAGATGAGGTTTTAGAGTTGGCTCGTCATGTCGTATGGATTGTTCCATCAGATCGGGAGTGGATTAGGAGATTTGTTGATGGCCTTAGCTACCATCTCCGTGTTCTTATGACTAGAGAGAGAGTACTAGGTGCTTCATTCGAGGAGGTAGTTGATATAGCTCGAGAGATTGAGGCGGTTCGCCATCAGGATCGAGAGGAGAGAGAGGTCAAGAGGCCTCGAGGTTCTGACAGTTTCAGTGGCGCTCTTTCGAGGGGCCAGTTCCCGCAAGGTAGGGGTCATTCTTTCAGGCCCGCTCAGTCGGCCCATCCCAAGTATCGTGGAGCATCTTCAGGTCGTGGTTATCATAGTTCTCAATAGAGTCAGCCTTCACTCAGCACTCTTCCAGCACAGAGTTCATCTCATGCCCCATCTGTTCAGGGTTCTTCTAGGCCGAGTGCATCAGCTTGTCAGTCTGGCGCGAGGGGTTCCCTTCAGTCCCATTCTCCAGCACCCAGGAGTTGTTATGAGTGCGGAGAGTTTGGGCATATGTGGAGGCAGTGTCCTCGTCGTGCTGCTAGCTCATCTCAGTAGAGGGGTCAGCCCTCGTCTTCTGGTCCAGTTTCTTCATCACCTGCTCCGCCAACTAGAGGTGAGGGTTAGGCAGCCAAGGGTCGCCCCAGAGGTGTAGGTCGATCAGGCGGTGGTCAGGCTCATTTTTATGCTCTTCAGGGCAGGCCAGATTCTATTGCTTCAGATGTTGTCATTACAAGTATTATTTCAGTCTGCCACAGGGATGCCTCAGTCTTATTTGATCCCGGTTCCACCTATTCTTATGTGTCCTCATATTTTGCTCATCATTTGGGTACGTCCCGAGGGTTTCTTGCTTTACCTGTTCATGTATCTACCCGATGGGCGATACTATTATTGTAGACCATGTGTATCGGTCATGTTTGGTGACTATTGGGGGTCTGGAGACCCGAGTGGATCTATTACTATTGAGCATGGTGGATATTGATGTTATTTTGGGCATGGACTGGTTATCTCCGCGTCATGCTATTCTGGACTGTCATGCTAAGACAGTCACTTTGGCTATACTGGGTGTACCGAGGATCGAGTGGCGTGGTGTGACTGACTATTTTCATAGCAGGGTGATTTCATTCTTAAAGGCCCACCGTATGGTTGGGAAGGATTGCCTTTCGTATTTGGCATTTGTGAGAGATGTTGGAGCGGAGACTCCTAGCATTGATTCTATCCCAGTTGTGAGGGAGTTTCCCGATGTATTTCCTGCAGACCTGTCGGGCATACAACAGACAGGGATATTGATTTTGGCATTGACCTGGTGTCGGGCACTCAGCCCATTTCTATTCCTCTATATCATATGGCCAGCGGAGTTGAAAGAATTGAAGGATCAGCTTCAGGAACTCCTAGATAAGGGGTTTATTCGGCCTAATGTGTCACCGTGGGGTGCACCGGTTCTATTTGTGAGAAGAAGGATGGAACCATGAGAATGTGCATTGACTACAGGCAATTGAACAAAGTAACAGTGAAGAACAAGTATCCTCTGCCTCGCATTGATGATTTATTTGACTAGCTTCAGGGAGCGAGGGTGATCTCCAAGGTTGATCTCCGTTTGGGCTATCACCAGTTGAAGATCAGGGATTCAGATATTATGAAGACTACTTTCAGGACTAGATATGGGCACTATGAGTTTCTTGTTATGTCTTTTGGGCTGACCAATGCCCCAACAGCGTTCATGCATTTGATGAACAGTGTATTTCTGCCGTATCTGGATTCATTTGTTATTGTTTTTATTGATGATATTCTGGTGTACTCGCATAGCCAGGAGGAGCACGCACAGCATTTGCGAGTTGTATTGCAAAGATTGAGGGAGGAGAAGCTTTATGCAAAGTTCTTCAAGTGCGAGTTTTGGCTCAGCTCAGTAGCTTTCTTAGGGAACGTGGTGTCCAGCGAGGGTATTCAAGTTGACCCGAAGAAGATAAAGGCGGTTCAGAGTTGGCCTAGACCGACCTCAGCCACACAGATTCGTATTTTCCTCGGTTTGGTAGGTTATTATTACCAGTTTGTTCAGGGATTTTCATCTATTGCACCGTTCTTAATCAAGTTGACTCAGAAGGGTGCTCCATTTGTATGGTCAGACGAGTGTGAGGAGAGCTTTCAGAAGCTCAAGACAGCCTTGACCACGACTCCAGTATTGGTTTTGCCCTCAGCTTCAGGTTCTTATACCTTGTATTGTGATGCTTCGAGAGTTGGGATCAGATGTGTATTGATGCAGGAGGGTAGAGTTATTGCTTATGCTTCTCGTTAGTTGAAGCCCCACGAGAAGAACTACCATGTACATAATTTGGAGATGGCTGCTATAGTTCATGCTTTGAAGATTTGGAGGCACTACTTGTATGGCGTATCTTGTGAGGTATTCACCAATCATCGCAGTCTTCAGCATTTGTTCAAGCAAAAGGATCTTAATTTGAGGAAGCGGAGGTGGCTAGAGTTACTTAAGGACTGTGATATTACCATTCTGTATCACCCGGGAAAGGCCAATGTAGTGGCCGATGCGTTGAGCCGAAGGGCAGTTAATATGGGGAGCTTGGCATACATTCTAGTTGGGGAGAGGCCCTTTGCAGTCGATGTTCAGGCCTTGGCCAATCGGTTGGTGAGACTAAATATTTTGGAGCCTAGTCGGGTGTTAGCTTATGTGGTTTCTCGGTCTTCCTTATATCATCGCATCAGAGAGCGCCAGTATGATGACCCGCATTTGCTTGTCCTTAAGGACAAGGTCCAGCGTGATGATGCCAGAGACTTGACCATTGGTGAGGATGGTGTGTTGCGGATTCATGGCCGGATTTGTGTGCCCAATGTGGATGGGCTTCAAGAGTTGATTTTAGAGGAGGCCCATAGCTCGCGGTATTCCATTCATCCGGGTGCAGCGAAGATGTATCAGGACTTGAGGCAGCACTATTGGTGGAGGAGAATGAAGAAGGACATTATAGGATTTGTGGCTCGGTGTCGCAACTGTCAGTAGGTAAAATATGAGGAACAGAGACCGAGTGGCGTACTTCAGTGGATGATTATTCCCGAGTGGAAGTGGGAGAGAGTCACTATGGATTTTGTGAGTGGTCTTCCTCGGACTTTGAAGAAGTTCAATTCGATTTGGGTGATTGTGCATCGGCTGACCAAGTCCGCGCACTTCGTTCCGGCATGTACTACCTATTCTTCGGAGCGGCTGGCAAGGATCTTTATCCGGGAGATTATTCGATTGCATGGTGTTCCAGTGTCTATTATCTCAAATAGAGGTACTCAGTTTACTTCTCAGTTCTGGAGGACATTTCAGTGAGAGTTAGGTACGCAGGTAGAGTTGAGCATAACATTTCATCCTCAGACAGACGGGCAGTCCGAGCGTACTATTCAGATATTGGAGGACATGTTGCATGCCTGTGTTATTTATTTTGGAGGTTCTTGGGATGAGTTTTTTCCGCTTGCAGAGTTTTCCTACAATAACAGTTATCAGTCGAGCATTCAGATGGCTTCGTATGAGGCGGCGTAGATCTCCAGTGGGTTGGTTCGAGCCCGGTGAGGCTAGGCTATTGGGGACAGAGTTTGTTTAGGATGCCTTAGAAAAGGTGAAGCTAATTCAGGAGAGACTACGTACAGCACAGTCGCGTCAGAAGAGTTATGCGTACCGGAAGGTTTGAGATGTGTCTTATATGGTTGGTGAGAAGGTCTTGCTAAAGGTTTCGCCCATGAAGGGTGTTATGCGGTTTGGAAAGAAAGGGAAGCTGAATCCGCGGTTTATTGGGCCTTTTGAGGTACTTAGGAGGATTGGGGAGGTGGCTTATGAGCTTGCCTTGCCACTGAGCTTATCAGGCGTGCACCTGGTATTTCATGTATCTATGCTCCGGAAGTATGTTGGGGACCCATCTCATGTATTGGATTTTAGCACTGTTCGGTTGGATGATGATTTGACCTATGATGTGGAGCTGGTGGCTATTTTGGGTCGTCAGGTTCGAAAGGTGAGATCAAAGGATATAGCTTCGGTAAAAGTGCAGTGGAGAGGTCGGCCCGTAGAGACGGCTACTTGGGAGACCGAACGGGATATGCAGAGCAAATACCCTCACCAGTTTGAGGCTCCAGGTATGTTTCTTGACTCGCTCGAGGACGAGCGTTTGTTTTAGTTGGGGAGGATGTGACGACCCGGCCCGTCGTCACGTGAGTTACCGCCCTGTTTTCCTCATTTTCTTCTTCCTTATATTTCATTGTAAGAGTCTTGGGTGAATGAGTCGAATTTGGATTGGTTTTGGAAGGAAATGAGACACTTAGTCTCTTTAAGGAAGGTTAGTTTTGGAAAAGTCAACCGGATATTGACTTATGAGTTAGAGGGCTTGGATGTGAATTCTAATGATTCGGTTAGCTTCGGGGGATGATTTGTCACTTAGGAGCGTGATCGGAATTGGTTTTAGAGGTCCGGTGTAGAATTAGGCTTGAATTGGCGAAGTTAGCATTTTGGCGAATTCCGGTTGATAGGTGAGATTTTAATTTGAGGATCGGAATGGGATTCTGAGAGTTGCTGCAGCTGCGCTATGTGATTTGGGATGTGTGTGCAAAATTTTAGGTCATTTGGAGGTGATTTGGTTGGGTTTTTGATTAAATGCGTGTTTCGGAAGTTTTTGAAGAACTTAGGCTTGAATCCGGTGAGAATTGATGATTTTATTCTTGTTTGATATGTTTTGATGATTGGAACAAGTTTGAATGATGTTTTAGGATGTGTTGGTAATTTTGGTTGAGGTCCCGGGGGCCTCGGGGTGATTTCGGATGGCTAACGAGAAGATTTAAACTTGGAAAATATTGTAGAAACTTCAGATCAGCTGTTGCAGAAGAATTGGTCTTCGCGTTTGCGTTGGTGAGTCGCGAACGTGTAGAAGGAAATTACAGGACCAGGATTTTGACCTTCACATTCGCGTTTGGGGCCTCACGATCGCGAAAGGGCCTGGTGTTGAGTCATCGCGTTCGCGTGAAGTCATACGCGTTCGCGTATAAGGAGTTGAGTCCCAGGGCTGTTGCCCTTCGTGTCCGCGTGGAGCAGTACGCGTCCGCGTAGGCTTAGGGGTTTAGACCTTCGCGTTTACGTGAGTGTAACCGCGTTCGCAAAGGGTATTTTTGGTAGTAGCAGATTTTGTTCATCGTGAATGCGAGATTTCCCTCGCGTTCGCATAGAGGAAAAGAAGTTTGGACATAAGGGTTTTATTAAATATTTCATCCGCGAACCAAGTCTTGTTTCCACCATTTTCTGAACAACCTTGAGAGCTTTTGGACGTGAATTGAAGGTGATTTCGACTGGTGTGATTGGAGGTGAGTCGTATGATCTAAATAGATGATTTAATGGTAGAATTAACATAGAAATTTATGGAAATTTATCAAAAGGGGGAAAAGCTAGGGCTTGGAATTTGATATTTCAAAGTGGGATTTGATGGGTCATTTGGGCTCGGATTTGGGAGTTTTTGCTATGTATAGACTCGTGACGAGATAAGGAATCCGATGATGTTAAACTTTCTGATTGTCGAGAAGCGGTCCCGGGGCTCGGGTTTTTGCAAATTTAGTGAATTTCGATAGTTTCGAGTCTTTTCGATTGGGGTATGTTCCCTTAGCCTATTGTAATGTATTCGTTGTGGTTTTGATCAGATTCGATGCGTGAGGAGGTCGATTTGCGAGGCAAGGGCATAGCGAGCTAGGATTTTGGCCGGCGTGAGGTGAGTAATGGTAGTAATGATATCCTGAGGGTTTGAAACCCCAAATTTGCACAACGTAGTGCTATGTTGAGGTGAAACACGCGCCTTATAACGAGCGCATGGTTATTTACTACTGGGGATTGTGACTTGGTCCATCCCGGTTGATATTTTACCGCATATTTAACTGAGATATGTTTGTTATCAATATGATTTGGGCTTCTTGCCATATTTTGGGCTTCATGCCAACTACCTGAGTCTTCGTGGATTTTTATCACTCTTTCCTCACTATTTGATATATTACTTGAACTCAGTCCTATTGATTATACTGTTTTACAAACTCAGCCACTTTAATTGAATTTTTGAGACTTAATTGATATTTCCACTGTTGTTTGGGCTGAGCACTACTATTCTATTGTTGCCCGAGAGGCTTATGATATTTTCTGGACTGAGTAAGGCCGAGGGCCTGAGATACATTTATATGCCACGGGGAGGCTGGAGTGACGTGAGGAGGCTTTCAGGCCTCGTGAGTGATGTGAGAAGGCTTTCAGGCCTCGAGTGTGATGTGAGGAGGCTTTCAGGCCTCGAGTGTGATGTGAGAAGGCTTTCAGGCCTTATGTTGATATAGTGCTTGGGCCGTAAGGGGCCCCTCCGGAGTTTGCACACCCACAGCGAGCGCGGGTACCCAAGTGATATGATACTGAGCCCGAGGGGCTGATATTATGCTGAGTGAGTGATACTGAGGCTGAGGGGCTGATATTATGCTGAGTAACTGATACTGAGCCCGAGGGGTTGATATTGTTCTGAGCGATTGATACTGGGCTCGAGGGGCAGATTTCTACTCACTATTTACTTGTTGTTTTACCTAATTTTCCTGTTTTTAAAGGAGATTTCATCTGACTCTTTACTGTTTTACTGCCTAATATAGAATTACTTTGTGAAGTTATGTGTTTTCAGGCCTTCGGTTATTATTTATTATTATTACTCACTGGGTCAGAGTACTCACATTACTCCCTGCACCATGTGTGCAGATACAGGCATAGAGGAGTTTGCACCTGAGCGCTGATTCTTCCCAGATCAGGTAGCGAGTTGAAGTGATGAGGTAGTTGTTGACGTCCGCAGCCCTTTGTCTCCCCTATTTTATATATTTTGAGTTCCTTCAGACTATTGTATCAGATTTTATAATTCGTAGACCCATTATAAACTTTGTAGTAGCTCATGACTTGAGACACCCCGGTTTGGGTTGTGTGGGGATGGTCTCCCTTGTTATTATCTCTATTTTCGCACTATTTGCTATACTACGCATGTGTTATAATTTTAAATGGTAATTAATTGCTTTAAAAGAGGTGTTTGCGTTGTTTTGACTGGCCTTGTCTTCACGAGAAGCGCCATCACTGCCGGGTTTGGGAATTGGGTCATGACACGTTGGTGTCAGAGCCTAGGTTATTAGGTCTCGCGAGTCATGAGCTGGTTTAGTAGAGTCTCGCGGATTAGTACGGAGACGTCTGTACTTATCCTCGAGAGGCTACAGAACCTTTAGGAAAACTTTACATTCTTGAAATTCTGTTGTGCGAACTTGTTAAGCCGAGTACTAAATTTCTCTTTATTCTATTCTCTCACAGATGGTGAGGACACGAGCTACCGGACGTGACGGACGACCACCAGTACCACCCACTGAGGCCACCAAAGGTCGTGGACGCGGTCGTAGTCGTGGCAGAGGTAGAGCAGCAGGGGCAGCACCTGTGGATCCTCCAGTTGCCCCAGCTCATGACCAGGCTCCAGCAGTACTAGTTCAGGCACCAACTGTGCCCATTGTGATTCCGGGTCATCAGGAGACTTTGGCTCAGATTTTGACAGTTTGCACTGGCCTAGCTCAGGCAGTTTCAGCCACCACGGAAGCAACTACTTCGCATGCTGGGGGAGGCAATCAGACCCCTGCTGCTCGCACACCTGAGCAGGTAATGCAGGGATTACAGCCTCCAGAGGCACCTCCAGCTCAGCCAGTTGCACCATTGCAGGAGTTCAGGGTTCCAGCTATGCTTGAGGATGAGCAGCGTCGCGTTGAGAGGTTTGGTAGGCTCCAGCCTCCGACATTCAGTGGTGCTGAGGGCGAGGATGCCCAGGGTTTTCTTGACAGGTGTCAGCGTATGCTCCGTACAGTGGGGATCCTTGAGTCTAGTGGTGTGGCATTCACCACCTTTCATTTTACTGGGGCTGCCTTCACTTGGTGGGAGGCGTATGAGAGGTGTAAGCCGGCTGGTGCAGCACCTTTGACTTGGCAGGAGTTCTCCACTCGCTTCTTGGAGAAGTATGTCCCGTAGTCCCGCAAAGAGGAACTGCGCATGCAGTTTGAGTGGCTACGGCAGGGAGATATGACTGTGTCTCAGTATGAGATGAGGTTTTCAGAGTTGGCTCGTCATGCCGTCTGGATGGTTCCATCAGATCAGGAGCGGATTAGGAGATTTGTTGATGGCCTTAACTATCATCTCCGTGTTCTTATGACTAGAGAGAGAGTAATGGGTGCTTTATTCGAGGAGGTAGTTGATATAGGTTGAGAGATTGAGGTGGTTCGCTGTCAGGATCGAAAGGAGAGGGAGGCCAAGAGGCCTTGAGGTTCTGGTAGTTTTAGTGGTGCTCCTTCGAGGGGCCAGTTCCATCAGGGTAGGGGTCGTTCTTTCAGGCCCGCTCAGTCGGCCCGTCCCGAGTATCGTGGAGCATCTTCAGGTCGTGGTTATCATGGTTCTCAGTAGAGTCAGCCTTCACTCAGCGCTCTTCCAGTACAGAGTTCATCTCGTGCCCCATTTGTTTAGGGTTCTTCTAGGCCGAGTGCGTCAGCTAGTCACTCCGGCACGAGGGGTTCCCTTCAGTCCCATTCTCCAGTACTCGGGAGTTGTTATGAGTGCGGAGAGTTTGGGCATATATGGAGGTAGTGTCCTTGCCTTGCTCCTAGCTCATCTCAGCAGAAGGGTCAGCCTTCATCTTCTGGTCCAGTTTCTTCAGCACCTGCCCCGCTAGCTAGGGGTGAGGGTCAGGCAGCCAGGGGTCTCCCCAGAGGTGCAGGTCGATCAGGCGGTGGTCAGGCTTGTTTTTATGCTCTTCAGGGCAGGACAGATGCTATTGCTTCGGATGCTGTCATTACAGGTATTATTTCAGTCTGCCACAAGGATGCCTCAGTCTTATTTGATCCTGGTTCCACCTATTCTTATGTGTCCTCATATTTTTCTCATCATTTGGGTACGTCCCGAGGGTGTCTTGCTTTACTTGTTCATGTATCTACCCCAGTGGACGATACTATTATTGTAGACCATGTGTATCGGTCATGTTTGGTGACTATTTGGGGTTTGGAGAACCGAGTGGATCTTTTGCTATTGAGCATGGTGGATTTTGATGTTATTTTGGGCATGGACTGGTTATCTCCATGTCATACTGTTCTGGACTGTCATGCTAAGACAGTCACTTTGGCTATACCGGGTGTACCGAGGATCGAGTGGCGTGGTGTGACTGACTATGTTCCTAGTAGGGTGATTTCATTCTTAAAGGCCCATCGTATGGTTGGGAAGGGTTGCCTTTCGTATTTGGCATTTGTGAGGGATGTTGGAGCCGGGACTCCTAGCATTGATTCTGTCCCAGTTGTGAGGGAGTTTCCTGATGTATTTCCTGCAGACCTACCGGGCATGCCACCGGAAAGGGATATTGATTTTGGTATTGACTTGGTGCCGGACACTCAGCCCATTTCTATTCCGCCATATCGTATGGCACCAGTGATGTTGAAAGAATTGAAAGATCAGCTTCAGGAACTCCTAGATAAGGGGTTCATTCGGCCTAATGTGCCACCGTGGGGTGCATAGGTTCTATTTGTGAAGAAGAAGGATGACACCATGAGAATGTGCATTAACTACAGGCAATTGAACAAAGTAACAGTGAACAAGTATCCTCTGCCTCGCATTGATGATTTATTTGACCTGATTCGAGGAGCGAGGGTGTTCTCCAAGATTGATCTCCGTTCGGGCTATCACAATTGAAGATCAGGGATTCAGATATTATGAAGACTGTTTTCAGGACTAGATATGGGCACTATGAGTTTCTTGTTATGTCTTTTGGGTTGACCAATGCCCCAGCAACGTTCATGCATTCGATAAATAGTGTATTTCGGCTGTATCTGGATTCATTTGTTATTGTTTTTATTGATGATATTCTGGTGTACTCGCGTAGCCAGGAGGAGCCCGCACATCATTTGCGAGTTGTATTACAGAGATTGAGGGAGGAGAAGCTTTATGCAAAGTTCTCCAAGTGCGAGTTTTAGCTCAGCTCAATAGCTTTGTTGGGGCACGTGGTGTCCAGCGAGGGTATTCAAGTTGACCTGAAGAAGATAAAGGTGGTTCAGAGTTGTCCTAGACCGACCTCAGCCACAGAGATTCGCAGTTTCCTCGGTTTGGCAAGTTTTTATCGCCGGTTTGTTCAGGGATTTTCCTCTATTGCATCGTCCTTGACCAAGTTGACTTAGAAGGGTGCTCCATTTGTATGGCCGAACGAGTGCGAGGAGAGCTTTCAGAAGCTCAAGACAGACTTGACCACGGCTCCGGTATTGGTTTTGCCCTCAGCTTCAGGTTCTTATACCGTGTATTGTGATGCTTCGAGAGTTGGGATCGGATGTGTGTTGATGCAAGAGGGTAGAGTTATTGCTTATGCTTCTCGTCGGTTGAAGCCCCACGAGAAAAACTACCCTGTACATGATTTGGAGTTGGCTGCTATAGTTCATGCTTTGAAGATTTGGAGGCACTACTTGTATGGCATATCTTGTGAGGTATTCACCGATCATTGCAGTATTTAGCATTTATTCAAGCAAAAGTATCTTAATTTAAGGCAGCGGAGGTGTCTAGAGTTACTTAAGGACTATGATATTACCATTCTGTATCACTCGGGAAAGGCCAATGTAGTGGCCGATGCGTTGAGCCGAAATGCAGTTAGTATGGGAGCTTGGCGTACATTCTAGTTGGGGAGAGGCCCTTTGCAGTCGATGTTCAGGCCTTGGCCAATCGGTTGGTGAGAATAGATATTTCGGAGCCCAGTCGGGTGTTGGCTTGTGTGGTTTCTCGGTCTTCCTTATATGATCGCATTAGAGAGCGACAGTATGATGACCCGCATTTGCTTGTCCTTAAGGACAGGGTTCAGCATGATGATGCCAGAGACGTGACCATTGGTGAGGATGGTGTGTTGCGGATGCAGAGCCGGATTTGTGTGCCCAATGTGGATGGGCTTCGGGAGTTGAGGATGCAGGGCCGGATTTGTGTTGACGATGGTGTGTTACTGCTCCACGCAGACGCGAAGGGCAACAACCCTGGGACCCAACTCCTTATACGCGAACGCGTATACCTTCACGCGAACGCGTATGCCTTCACGCGAACGCGATGACTCAACACCTGACCCTTTCGCGATCGCGAGGCCCCAGACGCGAATGCGAAGGTTAAAATCCTGGTCCTACAATTTCCTTCTACGAGTTCGCAACTCACCAATGCGAACGCGAAGACCAATTCTTCTGCAACAGCTGATCTGAAGTTTCTGCAATATTTTCCAAGTTTAAATCTTCTCGTTAGCCATCCGAAATCACCCCAAGGCCCCCGGGACCTCAACCAAAAGCACCAACACATCCTAAAACATCATTCAAACTTGTTCCAATCATCAAAGAACATCAAAGAACACTAAAATCATCAATTCTCACCGGATTCAAGCCTAAGTTCTTCAAAAACTTCCGAAACACGCATTTGATAAAAAACCCAACCAAATCACCTCCGAATGACCTGAAATTTTGCACACACATCCCAAATCACATAATGAAGCTGCAGTAACTCTTGGAATCCCATTCCGACCCTCGAATCAAAATCTCACCTATCAACCGGAATTTGCCAAAATGCTAACTTCGCCAATTAAAGTCTAATTCTACACCGGACCTCCAAAACCAATCCCGATCACGCTCCTAAGTCACAAATCATCCCTCGAAGCTAATCGAATCACCGGAATTCACATCCGAGCCCTCTAACTCATAAGTCAACATCCGGTTGACTTTTCCAAAACAAACCTTCCTTAAAGAGACTAAGTGTCTCATTTCCTTCCAAAACCAATCCAAATTCGACTCATTCACCCAAGATTCTTACAATGAAACATAAGGAAGCAGAAAATGAGGAAAACGGGGTGGTAACTCACGTGACGACTAGGGCTACTTATCGTGCGGATTGGGCGGTTATTTACTCTTAATGTTTTGGCTTATCGGTTATCGGCTTTTAAATGTATTAATCCGCTAGCCACTCGATAAGATATCGGGCGGATTAGTATCGGTTTAGCTCTTATCTGGCAGTTATCGGGCGGTTTATCGGCCTAATTCAAACTATATTCAATGAATTACTAGAAAATATGCACCTACAATTTAAATGTTCTCTTGACCAAACCCATTTTATTTCTTTAATTATCTACAGCAATACTTATGAAATATATAATTTCTAGTAATAACTGTTATACCATAATTTTCTAACTATTGACATTGAGTTGTCAACCTAAAACTTCTCACTTGATGATCCCTTAAGTTCAATCTTGGTTCTTCTTCTCTCTTTCTTTTAGGCGGAAACATGGAAGATATAGCTTTGGCAGACACCACCTTTCTAAAAAGTGATTTCCACAACGTATCTTCAACCCTTTGTTGCAATTTTTGTGCGAATTGTCTGTGATGGAAAAAACTGGATCTATTAATATATTCACTGATTACCAACTACAATATAAAACAAAAGAAAGGAAGATCATTGTATTATCAGTTCAAGAAATAGACCCTAATCATAAAGAAAGCAAATAAAGTTATTTTGAAGCTAATATTCTTAACGGATTATCCGTTAAGAAAATTGAATAATCCGCCCTCAAACCGATAAGTCGTTAATGAAAAAACTTCATTCTGTTCCCTGTCTGTTAAGCTGTTTATCCGATACCAATAAGCTGGTAGGTTTCGGTTTCGGTTTGGTTTTCGGTTTCGGTTCGGTTTTGAACACCCCTAGTGACAACGGGCCGGGTCGTCACATTCTTGGACCTCGAATACGTTATATTTAACAACAAATTTTAATTCTTTAATTAGCAAATTAAGTTCCAATCTTTATTCAATGCTAATTTATCTCCTTTTTAAGCAGTTAATCTGAAAATATATATTTTCATGATTATTAAAAAAATTGGTCCAAAATAATTGTCATTTAAGAAAATTAAGAAAGCATTAATCAAATTCTTTAATCGTTACCCTCATTCTAATAAAATGTGGAGAGGGATTAACATTGTGAATGTTAGAATAATACTTAATAAAGTGAGATCAATCTATTTTGGAGGGGTCGGCCAAAATGCTCAGGCGCTGATTATGGAGACTCTAAATTTTGGAAGAGGAGAGCTGCCCTTTAGGTACTTCGGTGTGTCCCTAAGCACCAAGAGACTTGTTACGTGTTTGTCCAGATTTTCTTATCATAATTGATTTTCCTATCCCATGAAGGAAAGGACAATATATTTATCATAATTGAGTTTTTCTTTTCCTAGAAGGAAAATATAATTCTTCCATATTTGGCTTGTCCCTTTTCTCGCAGGAAAAGGTTTGGAGTTCTATAAATTGAGGATCTTTCCTTCTCATTTAGTAGCACTCACAATGTAGCCATATGGGGTTTGAGAGTCGTTTTTGGGGGAGAACTTTACGGGACAAGTGTTAGTGCGTCACTTGTGTTTACCTCTTCGTGAGGCTGTTCTCTCGATATTTTGTACGCTTTTTTTATATAGTGGATTGCTCATCTCCGCCATGGACGTAGGTCAATTGACCGAACCACGTTAAATATTTGTATCTCTTTTGGTATATTTGGATTTATCGTCATGCAAGGTTTGCTTTGCTAGCTTCCGCATGACACCTGATTTTTTCGGTCCTAACTATCGATTCTGCAATGTGAACCCCTTATTGAAAAGATGATGGGGAAAATAACCTCGTTGACAACTAAATTCCTCTCATATGCTGGCAGAACACAACTGATCAAAAGTGTGTTATATGCCATTCAAACTTTTTGGGCTCAAATATTCATTCTTCCAAAAAAGCTTGTCCAGTTTATACAGAGAATCTGCAGAAGGTTCGTATGGACGTGTATTGCTGAGTTCACAAGAAAATCCTTGGTTGCATGGGATTAAATATGTGCTCCTAAAGCAGCTGGTGGCCTCAATTTGCTGTATGTTAACTGCTGGAACCAAGCAGTTATAGGGAAATTAGTGTGGCATATACGCAGAAGAAAGGAAAAGCTTTGGGTCATTTGAGTCGATACATACTATATAAAAGGGAGATTAGATTGGAATATTAACCCTAAGAATGCATCATGGGTGGTACAACAGATTTTCAAGGTGAGACACTACGTAAAAGAGGCAGGCTATACACATAATGACATCCAACAATTGAACAAATACTCTACTAGGGGAATTCCCAAAAATGTCTTATGAAAGTACGGGGTGGGGGGGAGGGGTTAAATTGTTTATTTTTAAAATTAATCGCTACCAGTTGACTAGTTTAGTTAGTCGACAAGATATAATAACTTGATGACAATAATGATAGAATTTAAGATGCAGAAATTAAATGCAGGAATTAAGGACACCGGAATTTTTATACTTATTCAGATTCAATGTGAATCCTAATCCAGTCCCCTTGGATTGCAAGGGAGTTCACTTTCAGTGAATGAGTTTCTCGAGTATACAGTGAATGAGTTTCTCGAGTATACAGTGAATGGTGTGATCTACACCGATAGCTCAGTTCCTATATCACTCGTTTCTTTTTGATATAATGTTTCACCAGTGTTGGTCTCTCTTTCTTCTCTAACTTGTTACACGGCAGGCAAGTTGATGATTCAGACTAGTTTTCCGATAGTGATTTGGGTCGGGCACTAGCACTACCAGTTAAGGTGGTTGTCGAGCTACGGGCAGAAACAAGTTTTGCAGCAATGTGACGAGAAAGTCAGGATTGAACAAGAGGCAAAGTTAAAATTGCAAGATCAAACGGTTGCAAAAAGGATTGAAGTGGCAAAGAAGTTAAAGTTGAAGAAACGTAAAGAAGCAGAAAGGAATGCTATGCAAAAGATGGTAAAGACAGTTGAATTTAATTACGATGTGCAAGTATTGAGAGATTTTGAAAGACTGATCAGCGTCCGAGAGAATGATGTGCATTACGTACCCTCTGGAAAGTTTTGGCTTAATGGATCTTTGTATCAGTTTTCTTTCCAATCGCTACTGTTTAGAAAAATTTTGTTTGTGATCAGATGCTATTAAAAATTTTGTTTGTGAAAAATCTTGTAAAGTCTTTGCTTTAGTCAAAGATTGAGGTGTATTTTAGCCACTTGTTTAGTTTTCGTATGATACATTAGCACAATGATCTGTATTATTGACATCTTTATGCTTTTTATTTGTATTTTATATTGTTGTTAATTTTTTTTTTTTAAATGAAATGGATGAGTTATTTGTAATTTTTTTTTTATATTCAAACCATGCACAAAAAGATAAGATGCTCATAGAAAATCTGGTGCAATTCCTTAATAGTAGAGTGAAGCATTAAAAAGTCAACAAGTCAGAAGCCAGAGAAGCATTAGGACAATATTGTACCTGTTTTTTCAATTTTAGCAGTGAAGGACACTACAGAGCAGTAATGAAAGAATTTAACAAATTTCCAATTTTAGGAGCTTTGGATAGTCGGATTCTGGTGAGTACCCCACACTCTGAGTCAAAGTTTAATTGGATTTAATTGGTTTATGAGTAGATGCTCAACAATGTTTGAGAATAAAACCATATTAGTATGCCATATCATTCAATAGGTCTCAAAGACTTCTGTTATTTTCAATGAAGTTGTTATCTTCAACATTTCAAGTTTATACATATTTTTGGGAAAATGCATAAATATCCCCTTGAAGACTTGACTTCCAAGGGGCTCATATATATTGTTAAAGTGTTCTTCACTGCATTAATAGAAATAAAGATTTCTTAAACAATAATGAGGGTAAATCGTTTAAAATAATTAGTGAAAATATCATTTAGATAAGAGTCCATGTCTTTATGATATGTGTAATTTTTTTTTCTAATTTTAGATTTCTCAATATGTCTGCTATATCACATGACGGGTACTCCTATCATAAACTGAATCCCAAGTACTTAGGACCATTCAGAGTCATGAAGAAGATTGGACATGTTACTTATCAACTGGCTCTTCCTCCCAATGCCAAAATTCATCACACCTTCCATGTATCCCAATTAGAGAAGCATGTGGGCACTACTCATGTTGTCCCAGACTTGCCAGTTACCTTATCCACTCATGATTACATTGTGCTGGAACCTGAAGCTATCCTAGAAGAAAGGGTCATTTCGAAACATGGACGACCAACCACTCAAGCCCTTGTGAAATGGTTCAACTGCTCCCTATAAGATATGTGACGACTCAAAGGGTCATCACCTATTTTCTCTTTCATTTCGTGCTTCCGAGGCCTTGAAAACCTCATTTTTACTTGCATCAATTTGCGTGCGCTGTCCGAACGCGTAGCCGGAAAGCTTAAATATGAATTCTATGTAAAAATTGATGCATTTTGATATTAATATGATTAAAGTTGACTTTGGTCAACATTTTACGTAAACGGACATAGACCCATGATTGGACGATCTCGGAGGGTCCGTAAAAAAATATGGGACTCGGGCGTATGCCCGGAATTAAAATTCGAGGTCCCGAGCCCGAGAAATGAATTTTTAAAAGAAATTATTTTTCTAAAATTTATATGGAAATTTGAAATGAAAATGGATTAGAAGACTGTGGTATCAGGCTCGTATTCTGGTTCCGATGTCCGTTAAAAGTCTTATATATGGTTTAAGCGCTTTCTGTGAAATTTAATTAAAATCGGACGTCATTTGACGTGTTTCGGACCTAAATATCTAAGAGTGAAAGTTTAAGAAGTTTGATGAAAAAGTGATGATTTTGAGGTTGGATCCCTCATTTATGATGTTATTTTGGCGATTTGATCGCACGGTTAAGTTCGTAGGACGTTGTTGAGTTAGTGTATGTGACTGGTTAGGAGCCCCGAGGGCTCGGAAGTGTTTTCGGAGGTGTTCGGGATAGTTTTGGACTTAGGAAGATTGCAGGAAATCTGCAACAGGTGCACAATGATTTTCTTCTTCGCGTTCGCACTATGCCTCTCGCGTTCGCGAAGCTTCAGCTTCATCCTTCATCGTGTTCGCATCACCTCCTCGCGTTCGCGTAGAGCATTTTGTCTTAGAAGACTTAGCCTTCATTTTATTCATCGCGTTCGCGAACTAGTCCTCGCGTTCGCGTAGTGACAACCTCTTCTTCATCGCGTTCGCGTACCCCATCTCGCGTTCGCATAGGCCAAAGTCTTGGACCCCAGCCCATCCTTCTACGCATTTGCGAATATCATCTCGTATTCGCAATGCCTTGACCCATTTACCCTTCACGAACGCGGCCCCCTTCCCGCGAACGCGAAGGGCATTTTTGCCCAGCAATTTTTAAATGTCAAAACAGAAGAAGTGACGGGTTTTATTCCAAAATTCACACGAGCTCTTCTTCTCCACAACCCCTAGGCGACTTGTAGAGCGATTCTTCACCAAATCTTCTTGGGTAAGTATTATCTAACTCGTTTTCTTCATTGTTTATCATCATCCATTGAAATCCTAGGCCTAAAACATGTAATCTAGGGTTGAAAATTGGGGGAATTGGGTAGAGTTAGGGCTTTTCGATTTTCTTTGATTTAGACCTCGTTTTGGGGTCGAATTTGAAAACAAATTGTATATTCGGGATCATGGGGGAATGGGTGACATGGACTTAGTTCGAACCTAGTGCTTTGACCAAGCGGACCCGGGGTGGATTTTGAAATTTTTGGAAGAAATGTTGGGAATCTATACTTAGGCATTGGGTTTGATTTGTTTAGCTATTATTGATACTATAAACTCGTTATTTCATAGATTGGATTGAGTTGGAGCCGAATTCAAAAGGGAAAGCGGTCATTGTGGATTGATTTAGCCGTGGAAATTGAGGTAAGTGTTTGATCTAACCTTGGCTTGAGGGAATAGGATTAGAGTATTATTTGCTAATTTCTAAATGTTGAGTACGGTGTATAGGCATGGTGACGAGTATCTATACACCGGTGTCTAGCATGACCGTGAGTCCTTATTTGTACTGATTTGGGGTTTCGTAGTGACTCTTCCTTGTTTAACTGATGGTTTCGATATAATGTGAACAGTATGAAGAGAAAATATGATTTGTAAACTCCTTGGAGCGTTGGCTCGAATTATGACATGATTAGGAAGTAGAAATGAACGAAAGAGAAAAAGATGTAATTATTCCCTTGCCGGGACGTGTAAGTTATTGTTGTTGCTCCCTTACGGGGAATTAACTGTTTATTTGTATTCTCCCTTGACGGGATAGTTGTATTGATACTTATTCCCTTGCCGGAAAACCATTATATATTATGAAATGGGATCGTGTGGCATGCCGACCACTTATATAGTATGAAATGGGATCGTGTGGCACGCCGACCACTTATATATTATGAAATGGGATCGTGTGGCACGCTGACCACTTATATATCACGAACTGGGATCGTGTGGCACACCGACCACTTATATATCACGAACTAGGATCGTGTGGCACGCCGACCACGTATTCAGTGTTAGAAGAGATCAGTTGTAGTTCTCCTTATTTATTCCTACCGTTCTATTTTATCTATTGTCCCTACTAGCATGTTCCCCTCCCAGTCTTACTTATTATTTCTGCTGTTATTTTGTAGTACTTGTATATATATATAAATCTGCACAGGTTGATTGGTAGTCCTGTCTAGCCTCGTCACTACTTCGTCGGGGTTAGGCCAGGCACTTACCAGCACATGTGGTCGGTTGTGCTGATGCTACACTCTGTGCATATTTTTGCACAGATCACAGTACCAGAGCAGGAGCTTTTGGACAACAGTAGGAGCATTGGGAGCTGACTTCAGTCCAGAGATTCCCGAGGTAGCCTTGCTGACGTCCGCATGGCCCGGAGTCTCTCTTGTCTTTATTTTCATTTGATTTCCTCTGTATCGGATCAGACATTACTGTATTTTTATTCAGACCTTGTATTTAGCCTTCTATAGAAGTTCGTGAGTTAGTGACACCAGATCTGGGTAGAGGTGTATTTGAACTTCCGCACTTGGTTTCAGTTATTTATGTTTTGAGACTTCCGCTTTTATAGTAATTGCCTCACTTTTCTTTATATGGTTGATGTTTTTAAGAGAAGTATTAAATTAATTGGCTTGCCTACTACCTATTAGTAGGCGCCATCACGACTCCCGATGGTGAGAAATCCGGGTCGTGACAAGATAGTACCTGGTTAGACCTTCATGTACTTCAATATCAGTTCCCTCAATTTAGTCCTTGAGGTCAAGGACTTTTCAGCAGGGGGAAATTTGTTATAAGCATATTATAGTAAAGATATGATAGTGGCATCTTAGACATTTATATAGCCAAATTAGGGGCACTTTAGTCTTTTCTATCATAGTCGTTAGGCAGCTGAAAGGTGGTTAAGAAGTTAGTTACAATTAGAGGAAGTTAAATACCGTGTAACAGAATCAGAGGAGTATGATAATTTTGTAAGAATCACTTTCGACTAATAATTCCAATCTCTATATTCTTTCAATTCTAATTCTCACACTTGAGTGCACATCTTTTCAGGAATTGTTCTTCATCCTCGATTCCTTAGGACTGCACTGTTAGAGTTCTTCAGTGAGCTCATTTCATCTGCCAAATCTTAAAAAGTGCCGTTAGAAAATATATAACATTTAAATATGTTATAAGTGAAGTAATTTCAAATATTATCTTATATAACAAAATATTGATAATTAATCTATCAAAGGATATTTTTAAAATATTATAATTTTTTTACCATTTAATTAGTTTCCTTATAAGAAATCCAAAATAGAGAATGTGAGTAGATTATATCAAATGATAATAAAGATTTTATTATATCAAAATAAGAAAATATATAACATTTAAATATGTTATACGTGAAGTAATTTCAAATATTATCTTATATAACAAAATATTGATAATTAATCTATCAAAGGATATTTTTAAAATATTATAATTTTTTTATCATTTAATTAGTTTCCTTATAAGAAATCCAATATAGAATTGTGAGTAGATTATATCAAATGATAATAAAGATTTTATTATATCAAAATAGAGAATGTGAGTATATTATATCAAACAACATAATAAAAATGAAGGCTATTCTTGTACAAACAAACCTAAAGGACTTCTTTGAAATTATCTCTTAAAAGAGTTCAATTGATATAAAACACATAAGAATATAGAAAACTCATTTAAAATAAAGTTAAAACTTCTAATCCATGGAATAATATTATTAGTAAAGCTATTTTAAACATTTTGAAGCATTTGGAAAAAGAGGGTCTAATAAAAATTATTACTAGTACTTCACTTATTAGAAGGGAGGAAATTGTAAAAAAGCATACCCTATGAACTATTCTCACATGTATCAAACCCTTCCTCCATTTGCTTCTTTCTTATCGGCCGATTCCTCAATCTCTCCATTTCTGTATCTCTCTCTCTTCAATCTTTCAGGTAACAGCACCGTTCTTTTCATGGTAGCTCAACGTTCTTATTCCCGATATTAATTTTATCATCGGAATGTGTATTACTTTGTTTCTAGTTCTATAATTGTGTATCTGAGCATTAGTTTTTTTTTTTTTAAAATTGTTTTCGATGTGTTGATGATGATGGAATTAGTATACTTGTTGGTCCATGTGTTCTTAAACTGATTAGATCTGAGTCTATTAATCATTTGAAGTAGATTTTGCTACTGTGGGATATTATTGTTTATTGGAGTTTTGGTTAGTGTTTTGGTGCACTAATCAGATTGGTGTATCAGTTTTCTTAAATTTGAGTATCTGTTTTGATTTTGGATTTAGGGTTTTAAAGTTTTGTTTGGATTATCATTTTGTTGTATTAGTTTTCTTAATTTGAGTTTCTGTTTTTGATTTTGGATGCAGGGTTTTGGAGTTTTGTTTTGATTCCTATTTTTATTGGACAAATAATACATCATCTGCCGAAACTGCAAGTAGTAAAGTTGAATAATGGGGAGAAAGAAGGGGACGGAATGCGAAGAGGATAATCCTGAACCTGCCAAGCAGGTTGCAGGTGGCGGGGGAGGGAAGTCGAAGAAGAAGAATCGGGGGGTGATTGACGATGATGAGTACTCTATTGGAACTGAATTGTCTGAAGAACCTTCGGTTCAGGACGACTCACTACCGGCTGCACCTGCCTCTGGTAAGAAAAAAGGCAAGAAGGGCAAGAAATCGGGGCCCAGAGATGATGATGATGACGACGATGAAATGGACGAGAAGCATGTTTTGAAAGAGGATGATGAGCCAGAAATTATTTTTGCAGGTAAAAAGAAGTCATCTAAGAAGAAGAATGTGCCAATTGATGATGATGAGTACTCTGTTGGAACAGAGTTATCTGAAGAACCTGTGGTTCTGGAAGAACAAGTAGCAGGTGGCAAGAAAAAAGGTAAAAAAGGGAAGAAGGGTGGTGGGCCAAATGCCTCTAATTATGGAGTACTTGGAGAGGATGATGATGAGGAAGACAGGTTGGATCTAACGAGGGATAATGACCAAGAAGATGGAAGCATTGCCCCCTTCTCTGGGAAAGTGAAGAAGTCGAAGCCGGGTAAAGGCAGTGCAAGTGTGTTTTCTACAGCTTTTGATACAATTGGTGATGTGGATGATGATGAAGATGGGCAACGATCTGAGGAAGATGAAGAACCAGTGGTTGCTAGTACAGGGAGGATTGGTGGCAATTCATTTAGTTCGGCACTTCTTGATGAAGAAGAAGAGGCAGATACTTCTGTTTCTAAGTTGGAGGCTGAGACAGTTGAAGAGGATGATGTGCCAGAACTGATTTTGCAGGTAAAAAGAAGTCATCTAAGAAGAAGAAAAAAGGTGCTGTCAGCATGAATGAAGATGATGTTAGGGAACACGTTGAACCTGAACAAGCTAGCACGGGGTTTAATCCTGAAGAAGCTGATGATAACGGAAGCAAAAAGCAGGTGCCAGAAACTCCTAAGAACAAATCCAAGAAGAAAAAGGGTGGTGGGCGTACAGTTCAAGAAGACGAGGATGAGATCGACAAGATCCTAGCAGAGCTTGGTGAAGCACCAGCTGCTGCTCCTGCTCCTTCTGAAGAGAAAGTGCAGGTGCAAGATAAATCGAAGAAGAAAAGGGCAGTAAAACGGCTCAAGAGGAGGATGACATTGATAAAATTCTGGCGGAAATTGGTGAAGGGCAAGATACATCTGCACCGGCTCCTGCTCCTCTTCCACAAGAGGAGAAAGGTCAACTGGGTGATGATGCTCCTGAGAAGGAAACAGTAGAAGAAGGAGCTGTGGAGTCTGCTGCTGCAAAGAAGAAGAAAAAGAAGAAGGAGAAGGAAAAAGAGAAAAAGACAGCTGCAGCAGCTGCATCTAGTGTGGAGGAAAAGCAGGAAGAAACAAAAAATGATGCAAAAGGAAAATTGACGGATAAGAAACAGTCAAAGCAGGTTAGGGAAATGCAAGAGAGACTCAAAAAGATGAAGGAAGCTGAAGAAAGGAAGAAGAAGGAAGAAGAGGAAAAGCTAAGGAAGGAAGAAGAAGAACGACTTCGTCAGGAAGAACTAGAAAGACTTGCAGAAGAGAAGAAACGTTTGAAAAAGGAGAAAGAGAAGGAAAAGCTCTTGAAGAAGAAGCAAGAGGGAAAACTGCTTACAGGAAAGCAAAAAGAAGAAGCTCGAAGATTAGAAGCAATGAGGAAGCAATTTCTTGCTAATGGTGGGACACTGCCACTCCCGGGGGGTGAGAATAAGAAAGAGACAACTAAACGGCCCATTTATAAAACAAAGAAGTCGAAGCCACAAGCTCAGGCAAATGGCAAAGCTGGCAAAGCCCAGGAAGAGTCTTTGGAAAGCACAGAAATTAAAGAACATCAGCAGGAGACTGTTTCCGAGGTTGATTCCATGGAAACTGAGAAGGTTGAGGATGTGGATTCGACGATTACCGAGGAAAAGTCAGAAGTAGCTGATGCACAAGAAAATGAAGTTGAAGAAGAAGAAGATGATGAGGAATGGGATGCAAAGAGTTGGGATGATGCTGATCTGAAAGACTGAAACTGCCTGGTAAGAGTGCTTTTGAAGACGAGGAGGTAGATTCAGAACCGCAACCTATAACTAAGAAAGAGATTAAGGCTGCAAGTTCAGCTGCTCATGATGCAGCCACTCTGCCTGTTGCTGCCAAGTCGGTTATTCCTACTCAAGAAGCTGCTGCAACTGTAGCAGGTTTACCTAAGAATGACCAAAGTAGGAAGGGTGAGCCCGAGGATAGGGTTGCAGACCAAAATAAGCAGAAAGGAAGCCCTGAAGACCGGGTAACAGTAAAACCTGGTGTTCCTCCTAACCAGAGTGAAGACAATCTCCGGTCTCCTATTTGCTGTATTATGGGTCATGTTGATACTGGTAAAACCAAGCTACTTGACTGCATACGAGGCACTAATGTTCAAGAAGGTGAGGCTGTGGAGGGATTACTCAGCAGATAGGTGCGACTTACTTTCCAGCTGAGAATATACGTGAGAGAACTAAGGAGCTTAAAGCTGATGCCACACTGAAGGTCCCTGGTTTGTTGGTCATTGACACTCCTGGGCATGAATCTTTCACGAATCTGCGTTCTCGAGGTTCAGGTTTATGTGATATTGCAATTTTGGTTTTTGACATTATGCATGGGCTAGAACCACAAACCATAGAGTCACTTAATCTTCTGAAGATGAGGAATACTGAATTTATTGTTGCTCTGAATAAGGTGAAGATCATCTATATCGATGCAATTTTTTATGGTTTTATTTTGATTGTATTCTTTTAACTACCGTTGCTTATTTTATTTCATGTGATATTTTCGCTATGCAGGTGGATAGGTTGTATGGATGGAAAGTTTGCAAAAATGCTCCCATTGTAAAGGCGATGAAGCAACAGTCCAAAGATGTTCAGTTTGAGTTTAATAATAGGCTTACTCAGGTTCTTATAACTCCTCGATTTGACCATTCCTCAATTGGTGGACCTTATCTCAACAGAATTCAGTTCAATTGTTACAGGTTATTACCCAGTTCAAGGAACAAGGAATAAATACAGAGTTGTACTACAAAAACAAAGGTATGGGGAATGATACTTTCAGTATTGTACCAACCAGTGCTATCAGGTGTGTATATTTTTGCGTATATTCCCCTTTTATATCCTTTTTCTGGGGTGTCTGTCTAGTACTCCATTAGACTGTTGATTTTAGCCAAATATGTTGATTCTCTGGATCTTATTGTTGTAACAGTGGTGAAGGTATTCCTGACATGTTGTTACTTGTTCAATGGACACAAAAGACAATGGTCGAGAGACTTACTTTCAGCAATGAAATTCAGGTATCATTTTCACATATCATCGTCAGTTAAATAGAGATTCTCAATATAGGTTGATTAACTGTTGTTACTCTTGGGCAGTGTACGGTTTTGGAGGTTAAGGTTATTGAGGGTCATGGGACAACCATTGATGTGGTTTTGGTTAATGGTGTGCTTCATGAAGGAGATCAAATAGTCGTTTGTGGCATGCAGGCATGGAATTCTCCTTTTTTCTTGTCCGTTTCTTTAATCTTTAGGGAGCCATTACTTCCGTGCTATGTTTTAGATCCTCCATTGTGGCGAGTGTCTTATAATTTTCCGCTTTTTGTGTGTAGGGACCTATTGTTGCCTCAATCCGAGCATTACTAACGCGACACCCAATGAAGGAACTCCGAGTAAAGGTATGGGACTACGCTTTCCTTTAGGCACTCCAAGTTATTCTTTTTGCATTAAAGCATCTCTAACCTACTGATCAAAAAGAGCTTCTCTAACCTCGGTTCAACTCCTTTGATTTTCCCAAACTTGCTAGGCAATGAGGAGTACTAGTTGTTGTCAGTTCAACTCTATATAATTATTGAAACAATGAATAAGCCATTTATCCCGCCTGTATCAACAAAAGTTAAAGTAAAAAAAAGAATGGGGCTTGATGGGTGGGGAGAATTAATAAACGGGTGGGCTAAAAATTCGAAGTATGTATGTTGTGAGTATTCAGTCTTCTAAATTTTTATTATTTTTCATTGTTGTGGCTTAATTGTGAAAGGTTGTGCAAGTTCATGAGGATGTTCAAATAACCTAAATTTCGGTCATGATTTCTAGATCTGTTTGAATCTAACATGATCATATTCTGGTAATATCTATCCGGGGATTGTCAAGGTACGCGCTGAGCTAGAGTTGTTAGGTTTCTAAATGTCCAAATGCGGCTTACAAAAAATTGAAGTTTTCTGTGGGGCTCTAGCTCAAGAAAGATGTGGCTGTATGGAAAGTTGAGTTCATGAAATTTGTTCTTTTCTTCTTGTAAATTAGTGATAGGTATCAGTACCTGGTTTATTAGACCTATCTTTTGAGTTATGCTAATCATTTCATGCTCGTGGATGCTTTCATGAACATGGGGCTGTTGAGCTCGTACTTCTAGATTGCTGACATACACAGACACTCTTGGTTTACACCACTTTGAATTTTCTCTGAACAAGAGAAACAAAGATCAGAAATTCGCCGAGGCTTCCAGAATTGTGTCTCAAATCCCAACCGCCCCTCCTAAAATATGCGTTTTCCACTATCAGTAGATCCACTTTAATTCTAATTTAATTTTCTGAATGTGGGACACGAGTCTGCTGGTTCAGTTATGTCCTAAGTTATTTTTCTGCATTTGGACCTTCTGGTCCATGGAGCATGAAAAAAATATGAAGAATGAAGTGATTGTCATGTTAATTTCTTTGGATTTTTGTGTATATGATTTATCTAATGAAATACTGATGAAAGTGTCTTCTTTTGTTTGGGCAAAATCCTATTCAGGGAACATATTTGCATCATAAGAAAATCAAAGCTGCTCAGGGTATAAAGATTACCGCTCAGGTATTGTCATCTACTTCTAAATCTGTCTCTTATAAAAAAAAAGCTATCATCTACTTGTAAATCTGTGAGCTCATTTTCGGTCAGTCTTCAGATCAAGCTTAGACAGTCTATTGGGTAAGATTTGATGCAGAGGCGCAGAAGGGGATTATATGGCAATTGATCTGTAACGTATGTAGTTGAGTCTCAGTGTAATTTGTAGTTAGAATTAGATGATGCTATATTTGGGTGCCTACGTTTTTTTGATAAAGAAATTATTTAGCATTATTTTGTCTAGGATCGGTCGGTGGCAGAGGAGGCTTTAATGCACTGGATATAGCTTTTGAGTATTGATTACTGTTGAAAGTCTAGCAACTTTTCACAAAGATTTGGAGGAAGCATCTCAATTGCACAAAAAATATAAGTGGATGAGCTATCTCTTTGGCCTTTGCACGTAAACCCCTTTCCTTTTCTCTTTTCTCCCGTCACGAAACCAACCAATCCACTGACATCTCATATTCAACTAATTATGGTGAAATTTGTGCTAGAGGATTAGAAGGTTATTCTAATTATGGGCACAGATTGTATCTCTTTTTCTTTTCCCTCTCTGTTCATGATGTCCCTGAACATATTAATTCTGTTCAGGATTTCTTATATTCCTAGGTTGGATATTATGTGATACCTCTGCTAGTAGTTCTGTTGGAAAAGCCTGTATTAATATTATCCTATTTTGATTTAGGATAGTTGTAAGAAATCCGATGGTTGTTCGTGTGTATGCTCTGTTACTTCAACGAAATTTGACTTGGAGTCCCAACCTGCGAGCCATAAACTTAAAGAGTCCCTCGCATGAATGTATTGATAAGTTTTGTTACTGATGTGTGATGCTGGCACTACTTACTATTTTGGTATCGATTCAGTGGTTTTTTCCATTAATAAGTGAGACTGAGGGAATTCTCCCTTCTGCCCCCTTGGTTCTTTTTGTTCTTGTGCAGGGCCTTGAGCATGCAATTGCTGGCACTAGTCTATATGTTGTGGGGCCTGATGACGACGTGGAAGACATCAAAGAAGCAGCTATGGAAGATATGAGGTCAGTGATGAACAGGATCGACAAAAGTGGAGAGGGAGTATATGTTCAAGCATCTACACTGGGATCATTGGAAGCTTTGCTGGAATTCTTGAAGACTCCAGAAGTAAGCATACCTGTCAGTGGGATTGGCATAGGCCCTGTGCATAAAAAGGATGTCATGAAATCTAGTGTTATGCTTGAGAAGAAGAAAGAGTATGCAACCATCTTGGCCTTTGATGTTAAAGTTACACAGGAAGCTCGGAAACTTGCAGATGAACTTGGTGTCAAGGTTTTCATGGCTGATATTATATACCACTTGTTCGATCAGTTTAAGGCCTACATGGACACTATCAAGGAAGAAAAAAAGAAGGAAGTTGCTGAAGAAGCAGTCTTCCCTTGTGTGCTCAAGATCGTACCAAATTGTGTCTTCAACAAGAAGGATCCAATTGTTCTGGGGGTTGATGTTCTTGAGGGCATTGCCAGGGTATTAACTTTTCTTGTCTATCGTCTCTTGATTAATTGATTTCATTTACCAACCTAACTGTAAAACACAAAGTAAAAAAAAGAAGACAAATAAAAGGTAATGTGATCCCTGCATTTCATTTGGGAAAACCAGTCTGTGTGCACATCAGCAATACAAATGAGTATAGATGATCAATGTTTAATGGGTTTCACTGATACTATCAGTTTCTCTCTAATTTCATTCTTCCATTGGATTGGGGGAAGGGATCTTGCTTGTTCACATTGATTTCTCGTTAAATGTGAACTTCTTGGTATATCACCGTTCTTGAGACGTAGCTGTTCTGACGTAAATAAACTTATGGATAGTCAGTATTCTGGAGACTTTTTGTATTTGTTTGGTGAAACTATACTGTAGTGACGTTCCAAGAATCGGTGTTCTCTAGGCTACTTTTTTTGTTCATTTTAAAGTAACATCTAAACTAATAATATATTAAATTACTTGGAGTTTCTCTATAATGTATTTACAAAATCTTCTCCTTTCTTTAGACTGCTAGCACTTGTGATATACAAGTTTGCATGTATTTGTTCTCTCTATAATCTTCCTTAAAGTCGAGGATCCTGATTATGTAATAAGGTTCCATTGGAGCTGTTGCCGGGTATGATTAGAATCCAGTTTTGCAGCTGGGTATCATAATAACTGAGTTCTCTGCTTTCAAAAGGTTATGAACAATCTTCATTTACACCATGATTTTTGCATGTCCAAGATAGGGTTCTTATTTTGTTTTACTTACGAGATTTGGTCCTTGGAAAAACCATTTTTTAGTTCTAAGCCCATTCCATTTCTCTTCCATCATTGATTCTGTCATGCCGCCTTTAGACATTTTGCTCGATGAACATTTAACGCATACAGAATTCAAGTCCTGTCTTCTTGTTCTTGATCCTCTTTAGTTAGTTCTAGTTAGATATTCCTGCATAGTTTGATAGGAGTGTGTAACATCATGTTCTCTCCTGGTTTACCCCTCCACATGTATTTCACTTTATTGTTTGTGGCCATGCTGTAGGGTTCACCTGATTAAACTTTCCATTGTCACGCTGACAGTAGTAGCACTCGTCAATTTGCTACAGTGTTCAAAGGAAATAAAAGAAATAGTAGCACTCTTCAATTTTCTTTTACATAATCATCAATCATGGACTGCAAAATTTTCATGTGTATTTTGGTCCTCATTGTGCTGAACTTAATCTGAACAGATTGGAACTCCAATATGTATTCCTCAAAAGGACTTCATTGATATTGGTCGTGTTGCATCCATTGAGAACAACCATAAGCCTGTTGACTCTGCGAAGAAAGGCCAGAGGGTGGCTATTAAGGTACGAAGTGGTTGACACTTTGTATATATCCTTGTGGATTAGTTAAAAATGTTCTTTCTTTATGACCTGTTTGTTGAATGTAGAGTTGATGTAGTTTCTCTTGGTTCACAATATAATCTTTTTGTATCTAACAGTGACTTTTTTCATGAGTTTTAAGTAATTGATTTTGATCTTTGCTTATATACCCATGAGGTCTCACTTATGGCACATTTTTGCAGATTGTCGGATCTAACCCTGAGGAGCAACAGAAGATGTTTGGCAGGCGTTTTGAAGAGGAGGATGAGCTTGTCAGCAAAATTTCAAGAAGGTCCATTGACATACTGAAGACCAATTTCCGGGTATGTAGAGTAGAGCTTTTGGTGAAGTTCCTTTTCACTAAAGCACCTTTGTTTATTCGCTGCTCTTCTGTTTTGAGCTAGTTTCTAGTTTTGCTGACTACTACTTTAACCTTCTACAGAAGGCCCTGTCTGTTGAAGATTGGAGACTTGTCGTGAAACTGAAAATCCTCTTTAAGATAAATTGAGACAGTTTATTCATAGCTTTTGGAAGGAGTTGATTCCTGGGAGTCCTATAAGCCCCACACTTGGGGATAGCAGTTCATCGAGTAATAAGTGGTGATTTTACCAGAAGCGAGGATTTTGGGCTCCAAAATAGAAGGCACATCGGGGACGAAGATGAGCAGAAATGAAGAATGCAATGTACGTTGGCTTCTTCAATGAATTTCACTTGGTTGGTACTGCGAGCATTTGTTCATGGGTTTTTTGGTACTGAAGTGTTAAAAGGAGCACAGAATTCTGAGCTTTTTCAGAGCGTTGGCCAAATTGTAGAGATGAGTATGTTGTACTGGGGCGTAAAAGATGGCAACAAATTTTTTGTGATACAGAATTGTGCGTTTGAGTTTGATATACAAAAAACTGCAAGATTACTGGTTGGCAAGTCCTAGTAATTCTTTTGTTTTCTCAGAATTGTAGACCATACTTTTGGAGGATACACACCGGGATATTAAGAAATTTTCTTCGACGCATTTCTAAGCATACCAGCTCAACATTCCTCGCCTTTTTATTTTAGAATATCAATCTCTACTAACATATACTTTTAACATTTGTGTCATACACTGTTCACCATATTTCATTATCTTGTGCAGGAGAGAGCCTTGAAACTAACCGTTGGATTTTGCCTATCTCAGTAACTTAGGATTTTTGCATAGAGGAACTTCTCTTTTGATTCTGAAAAAGATGTCAATTTCCCTGTAACTCACGACCTTTACGGTTATATACTCTATTTTCACCTCTTGTGGTGGTGGTGTTTTCCTGTTTTTTCCTCACGAGTTATAATGAGGTATAAATAACTAGTGAGGAATAAGGACAATTTTATGAGCACCACCTACGATTGACCCTAGTTTTAGAATAAGAAATATTTCTCAATTTCGACTCTACCATCATAAATCTGTTTTTTTGGATGTAGAAGGTTGTTCTTGGACCTCGAATACGGTCTATTTAAACGATAGATTTAATTATTTAATTAGCAAATCAAGTTCCAATGTTTTGTTGGCCATTGGGTGCTAATTTATCTCCTTTTTAAGTAGTTAATCTAAAAATATATACTCTCTCCGGTCTTTTTAAGTTGTTATGGTAATTAAAAATAATTAGTCAAAGATATTTGTCATTTTGGAAAATTAGAAAGAAGTAGTCAAATTTTTTAACCATTACCTTGCTCTAATTCAATGTGGAGAGGGATTAACATAGTGAAAGTACGAATAATACTTAATAAAGTGAGATCAAAGAATAAATAAATACAATTTAGTCAAATTATCCTTCAAATAATATTTACATAAGGATTGTGCAAAAGTCTTTGATCTCCCCAAGAGCAAGGGGTTGCTCTGATGGTAAGCAACCTCCACTTCCAACCAAAAGGTTGTGAGTTCGAGTCTCTCCAAGAGCAAGGTGGGAAGTTCTTGGAGGGAAGGATGCCGATGGTTTATTTGAAAACAGCCTCTCTATTCCACGGTAGGGGTAAAGTCTGCGTACACATTACCCTCCCCAGACCCCACTAAATGGGATTATACTGGGTTGCTGACAAGTAAAAGAGACAGGAGGAAGTACCATATAATCAATGGCATAGCTACATTGGTGTAGTTGAAAAAATAGCAGAACTCTGATAAATTTTGCCTAGATTTAGGACTAATTTTCGACCGAATTGGTTGAAATTAGTATATAAAAATTTTCAATTTTGCGACCGATTCAGTGAGAGAGAATGAATTTATGGTATTTTCCAATTATTTTATGCTCATATTCCACGATTGTTTCAGTGAACAAAATTAATTATTTAAGAAAGAATTACAAGAAAATACACATGACTTCACACCATAACAAAAAATGGTTCATGTTTTTAAGTTTTACCCTACCTAGCCCATATTGTACATAATTTGAAAACACTAGCTCTCGCAAATTTAAAATTTGTGTTCTTACAACCATTGCTTCTAAAAGCTATAGAGTTAAATCTTTGTTCTCACAACCATTGTTTTTACTTTCTCTTCTTCTCACATCTTATATGCTTCAAGTTGTCGTTCGCCATTACTGCTTCTTTCTCTATGTCATCTGGTTGCAATGTAAAAAAATCGAAGAGTACGTAGAAGTCCACCATTGAAGGTCATTCAAAACTTTTGCTTTCGAAAATAGAATTTTTTTAGTTTGTTAGTTATTTGGATTGAATGTTGTTCCAATTCATTGAAAATAGCAAAAGGTGTTCAAAGTTTAAATTTGAATTGATTTGGAGTAGATTTAAGCAAGATTTGAGTTAAATTTCATAAAAGACGCAAGGAAGAAGACGACGTCAGTTTTTTGTATAATCTTGTATAATAGTATATATGAGTGTATAAACACAACTTATACACTATTATACACTTTTATACACCTTTATACAAACGTCTGCTAGACGAACTTCTTCCAGGATTTTTAGTTGTAATTCTTGTTCAAAACCAGTTCAAATCTCCATTAAATGATTTCAAATTTTATATACAACCTCCTTATACAATTTTTAACAAGTTTAAATAATACCCACTCCAAATTTCTCACAAAATCAAATTTAAAATTTAAACCCACATATTTAAGCTTGTAAAAATTTAATTTTCACCATCCAAATGGATTTGGTTTGTTGAACTAATATTTGACTCACAATTACAATCTTTTTTAAAAATTAAATAGTAATTTTGAGAACATATTGGAGTTGGATGTTGAATCTTAGCCTATATTTTTGGGCTAGTTGGTTGTAAATTGAAATATGGGCTATAAAATTGAAAAGTAGGAAGCTCAATTATTCTTATGTGAAATTTTTCCATCATTTAATTATTTTCTAATTTAATTTTCTGATTGAATCAGTCAGAAATTTATCGATCAAAGCAATCGAAAACCCCTAAAATTATACCGCGCCTCAGACTGTCCCATATTCGGCCATTTTGGTCGGAAATTTTTGACTTCTTTAATCGTAAATGTTTTGCGACCAAGTGTTTTTTGACCGAACATTATCAGTCGGGAATCCATCGCAAAAACGTGGTTTCTAACTATTACTACGGTAAAAAATTAACCATTTTCTAGTAGTGCATTAAGTTTAACTTTGGTAATTTGTAATTTTTTAATCTCAAAAAGTCAAACTGTGTCACCAAAAAAGAGACTTTTTTCTTTCTAATATCATCTGAGGCAGATTCAGGATTTGAAGGTTGTGGGTGCCGTATTACTTTGGACTTTGACTTGATCTCTTTTGAGTTTCGGTTCGGGTTATTCGTCTTTAAGTACAAATCGATCCCAAAAAAAAAAATAATAATTATGGTGAGTAAAGCATAAAACTTCAATAATATAACTAATATAAAAAAAATTAGTATTATTCATTTACAATTGTCTTTGATGAATTTTCATATTCTGGAGTTATGGTTTGACCAAAAGTTGGGCAAATAGGAAAACTCGCAATAGAAGCATATTTAGATTCTCAAAGCAAAATCTTACTTAATACACACTAGATTATTTTTTTATAGAACATTAAAAACTTTGAAATATATAAAATTAAGAAAGTCATTGAGAACTCACAAGGAAAAAAAATTAAAAGAAGAAAAAAGGAGAACGAATGCACTAGCCTAGGCTCGATCCTGCACCCTAAGGGAAAAAGTTAAGCCCTGCGCCAATGGCACCAAGCAGCCATTTCACACTTTGGGTGCCACTTTAATAATTTATCCAAATTTCTAAATATACATACATATACATATAGCATTTCGACCGAGGTGTGCGGGCGGCGTGCTACCCTCTTACTCCTTAGTAGATGATAATCAGCATAAAGTATGTATATATCGCCTCGCATTTTGCTCTTGTTTCGATGATTTGAGATGTTTAATATGATGATTTGTGCAAAATTATGGTGTTTCTATGTGTAGGAATCATTCGGATGCAATTTGGAACGAAAGGGGGCGAATTGGAGTGAAATCGGAGCAAAAAGGTAAAAAGCCAATTTTGAGGGCCACAACCAGCGTGTGGCGCTGGCTGTGGTGCAGTATCCAGTACTCAAATATTTTGAGCGCCAGGGCCAACGCCCCACGCTGCCTTGGACGCTCGGGTCGCTTGAGTATCCTATTCCGACTTGAAATCGGTTATTTTCACCCCAAGACCCCTCCAATTGATATAAAAGCCATCCTAAAATATATTTTGAGGGGGGAGGACCTTTTTGAGAGGAAAATACAAGCATAGAGTCGCCGTGGAGGTCAGAATTCATCAAGTTTCATCTTTTCTTCCATCAAACTTAGCACTTAATTATTTGATTGCTTGATCACCAATTGAATACTATCTACAAATCTTGAATTCATGAACTTGAAAGTGAGAATTCTAGATTGCATATTGGATTGAATAGAGCAAGTTCTTGAAACTGAGCATCGAAAAATGGATTCGCGGTTAGGATAGACATATACCTAATTGCCTTGCTTGGTTAATTTACAGGAATTATAAATGCGTTCTTGATAGTTCTAATTCTATTGAGATATAAGAGTTAGGTTAGCTTGAATAGGCGAGTAAGAACTCGACAGATTCTTATGAGCAATATTAACCCTGGTAACCAATAAACTAGATAAATTAGTTAGTCAATTCAATTGAAGAATACAATAGGAATGTTAGATAGCCCATAACCCTAGATCGTTTTCATTACATTGGTATCATAAAAATCTGCTCTTTCTCTGTTCAAAGTTCATTATTTATATTTCTTAATTTAATTATTTTAGAATCAAATATTTCTAGGTTAATTCTTGTTTAGATAATTAAGATAGTCTAATTTAGTTAATAGTTAATCACAAGTTCTCATGGGTTCGGCATCCGACTTTTAGTCACTTTATTACTTGACGACCGCGTATACTTGCATGTGTGTTTGGTCGCAACAGTAGATCCGTGTCATGACCCGGATTTCTCACCATCGGGAGTCGTGATGGCGCCTACTGTCGGAGCTAGGCAAGCCAAACATTAAATATATTCGGATAACAACGCAACAATAATAAGATAATGAATCTTTAAATAAAGCGGAAGTCAGTTAAAACATAAATAACTGAAATCCAAAATGCGGAAATTTAACATTTCACTACCCAAGACTGGAGTCGCTACCTCACGAATCACTAAAGGGTGCTACAAACAAGTTTGAATAGAAAATACAAATGTCTGTCTCGGAAATGAAAACAAACTGAAGATATGGAAATGGACTTCGGCCTGCGAACGCCAGCTAGGCTACCTCGAATGTCCCTGGACTGGAAGCTCGCTCCCAAAATGCTACTGCTACTCAATTGCTGCTCCAACACCTGGATCTGTGCAAAAAGATGCACAGAGTGTAGCATCAGCACAACCGACCCCATGTGCTGGTAAATGCATGGCCTAACCCCGGCGAAGTAGAGACGAGGCTAGACCGGACCACCAAACAA
>MU782961.1:154025-164326 GCA_026770625.1 Nicotiana glauca | reverse complement strand
ATCCAAGCATTAAGCAAAAACACCCATTAATTACCCACACTAGGGTTGAGCCACAACCCTAGCTAATGGATTTAGATAGACATAGAAGAAGTAGAAATAGAAAAAATACTAAAAGAAATTAACATAACCATTAACTACAAGATTAATCTACTTGAATCCACGTTAATTGCAAGAGAAAAATGCCTAAAGTAGGCTAATACAAAGTGTCTCGTGCTCAGCTGCCCAGATAGATTACAAAAACTCTCTCTAAAAGAGTAAAATGTTCTATTTATACTACACAGGAAAAACTGGACAAAAATACCCCTGAGGATCTGGCGCGGACCGCATAGAAATGTCATGCGGCTGCGTAGGGTAGCTGGTCTTCATATCTGGCTTCTGGACTTGAGGATGCGGACCGCGTAAAAATTTCATGCGGCCGCATAGGTTGAGTCATGCGGACCACGTGGAAATGGTGCGCGGCCGCGCTGTAGAGATCGTCCCATTTTGACTCTCTGATCTTTTACCCACGCGGACCGCACTGATTTGGTGTGCGGCCGCGTGGAACTTTGCCTTGAATTTTTGAGCCTCTGATCAATCATCATTGCGGACCGCATAGAAATGTCTACGGGCCACGTGGATCTTCTTCAGAGTTGCTGATTCTCTGAACTTTCCTGCGCGGCCGCGTGACAAATCTGTGCGGACTGCGCAGGTTGGGCTTTAACTTGATAGCTTTCTGAACCTTCTTGTGCGGCCGCACATCAGAACAGTGCGGTCCGCACAGGTCACTTGTTTCCCAACTTTCATTTATCTTTTGGCGCTTGGCAGGTTTCACTCCTTTTTTAGCCGATTTGTGATATTCATCATCTAGTCGCTCAAACCTGCAATCAAGCGCAACTTGTAAGCAATTCAGGACTAATCAAGAGTAATTTATGCACAAAGCTCAGGTAAGAATGGGTATAAAACATGCACAATTCATAGTTATCATCTCCTACAGGTGAAGCTTTAATGACTCAAATTAGGAAGTGCGTACCCTATGAATGAACTATCAATTTAGGAAGTGTGTCTCCTACAGGTGAAGCTTTAATGACTCAAACTAAGAAATGCGTCTCCTATGAATGAACTATCAATTTAGGATGTGCGTCTCCTACAGGTGAAACTTTAATGACTCAAACTAGGAAGTGCGTATCCTATGAATGAACTATTAATTTAGGAGGTGTGTCTTCTATAGGTGAAACTTTAATGACTCAAACTAAGAAGTGCGTCTCCTATGAATGAACTATCAATTTAGGAAGTGCGTCTTCTACAGGTGAAACTTTAATGACTCAAAATAGGAAGTGCGTCTCCTATGAATGAACTATCAATTTAGGAGGTGCGTCTCCTACAGGTGAAACTTTAATGACTCAAACTAGGAAGTGCGTCTCCTATGGATGAACTATCAATTTAGGAAGTGCGTCTCCTATGGTTGAAACTTTAATGACTCAAACTAGGAAGTGCGTCTCCTATGGATGAACTATCAATTTAGGAAGTGCGTCTCCTATGGTTGAAACTTTAATGACTCAAACTAGGAAGTGCGTCTCCTGTGGATGAATTATCAATTTAGAAAGTGCGTCCCTTATGAGTGAAAATCAACTTAGGAAGTGCGTTTCCTAGGAGTGAAACTTTAATAACTCAGACTAGGAAGTGCGTATCCTAAGGGTAATGGGTGATCTTCTCAACAGCCTTTGCGTAAGCAGAAATGGGGCATTACACCTGAAAAATTCAAGCTTCCAAGCTTTGATATGAACATAGCCTTCCTCCCTGTTTCAGACAAGAAAACTTGTGAGTTTAAACATGGTGGTTGGTTTGTGGCCTTGACTTTGAGGGCGATTGCTCCTTCACTTCCCATGATAACTTTGATTTCACCTTGAAAAATGTTGCTTGCTTATTGACTAACCAATATCTTTGCCACCCTTATCACATAAAATACCTCTTCTCCCTTCAGACCCAATACCCTCTATATGTTGCATTGCTCATGAACTGACATTTACCAAACCTTTGTGTTTGACATAAATTCCAAAGTATGTTGATTGTTACTAGCTCAGAGCGCTTGTTGTTCTTTTATGATGATTTGATATGCTAACCAGATCCCGTTTTGTGCAATTGGAAAGCTGGTGGCAAATTTTGAAGTCATTTCTCACTTGTTCTGACCAAACAGATTCAGGAAGATGAAGTAAACAAGACAAATGGAACAACGGAAAAAGATGATTCCTAACAAGAAAATTATAAATTAAAAACCTATCAGATGTGGATACCAACTCTAATGACCACGACATGCACTTGTGGCCTATTCTATTAAGCAAGTATAATGTTCAACTCTTGTTGTACCTTTTTGCCGTGAAACCGGGCTTTAATGCTCCGATTATCCAATATGATTCACAATCCTTATTCGACTTGTAGTGCCCGAAGGGTTTTCACTATCAAGCCTCTCTCATTTTGTTCTTTCTCTCAACTTACCGTCGCCTTGTGGTGCCTGTGAAGGTTTTCAACGATAAAACTCTCTCATTTTTGTTTTCCATCTTCCTCGTTTGGACCGGAGTGTTGCCCCTGATATGAATCACGTTTACTTCCTTGACTTGGCTTCTTTTGAAAACTGATTAGAAGGTCTTTCTTTGGACCATAATGTGGGTTTTTGGATAGGGTTATAAAGAAAGTGTATCAAAAGGCTTAAAACGACTCGACTAGTTCAAAATTACAACTTTCGGAATTAGATTTTTTACAACAACCACAATTTCTGCCTAGTTTCTTTGCTTGGGGACTTTTGGATTTTTATTTCGATGAGACCGAAGCTTGAGGCTGCCTACGTATCCTTAAAGGAATCAGGTCAAACGTAGTTCACAACATAGAAATTACTTTGTTGTTGTGATTTCTCTTTTCTTTTTCTTCCTCTTTCTCTTCTTTTCTTTTCTTTCTTCCTTTTCTCTTTTTGTTGTTTTGTTTTTTTTTTCTTTTTTTTCTTTTTCTTCTCTTTTCTTTTTTTTTTTCTTTTCTTCTTCCTTTTTTCCTTCTCTCTCTTTTCATTCTTTCCTTTTCTCTTTTTCCTTTACTTATCTTCTACGCATGTGTTTTTTATCTTTGCTACTGATTCCGAAAGAGGGGTATGAAAGAAAATAAATAAGGCTCAAAAGGGTAACAAATGATAAGGTATTTAGATAGCAGAACAAAATGCCTTCGTCATTCCAATCTTCAAAACATGCCAAGTACAAACAACATAATTAAACAAACCAAGGAAAACATTTGTAACATCTTTTGATAACCATATCCACATATTCGCCTTCTATATTTGTTTAACACAAAGCACCACTGGATAACACTTTCACTCTCGTTACCACGAACGGCTCCTGTCAATTTAGGCAAACTTGCCTTTGGCTTCAAACTGATGCGGCATGATGTGTTTCAATAGTATTTCTTTATGTTCTGTCTGCCCCAGTTTCACACAATTCAGGCTCGAAGTGATATTGAAATGCCTTTACTTATTTCCCTCAAATGTTCCTATCATCTTCAATATTGTTTCATTGCTTCATGATTAAACTGACTTTTAAGACAAGGCTGAGAATTACGCGTGCATGTCATGTCACTAGAGTTGACAGAAAAAGGACTATAAAAGGAAAAGAAAACTAACAAAAATGACTAGAAATAACAGAAAAAATAGAAAATTGCATTAGACAGATGGTGAAAGGGTTTGAACAACAAAACAAGCAAACTAAACTAGGGTTACAACCGTGGAACAAACCTAGACAACACTAAACTATCTACTACGTCTAACAAACTAGGCAAAATAAAAGGATAGAAGGGTTTGAGTCAAGACAATATTCAGATTACAACCTTGAAAATAACCCGGACAACAGAAATGACAACAAAATAAACTACCAAAACTCCACTCTGGCTGACCAAGAAATGCAGCGTCTTTCCAATTACCAAGCACGACATCTTAGCCACTGGATTCCACATCAAAATTGCCAAAACCATTAACTTCATTATCATTAACTTCAGTCAGCAAGTTCCCCATAGGATTCGCATGCTCCCTCTCACTGTCATTGGTCACAATTACCCCTTCTTGAATCATTCTTTCTATTTCCCTTTTCAAAGAACGACAATCTTCAATGTTATGCCCTTGGACGTTAGAGTGGTACATGCATCGTACAGTAGGATCAAAGCCTTTTGCATATGGGTCTGGAGTATACGCGAGGAGCGGCTCAATCAGGCCAGAATGCTTTAACTTTTCAAACAAGCTTATGTAGGACTCCCCAGTTGGCGTGAAACTATTTCTTTGCCTTCGTTCTCTTCCCTGTCCCTATTTTCTAGGGTTTTTGGGTGATCAAAAATGTTGTGAAGGCAAGAATGCATTATTTGGTGCTGGCGCTCGCCATAGGGAGTGAACTGGTGGTTGGACATATGACTGGACATTTTTCGGAGGATAATTCTGAGATGGATTATGTGGAGCTCGGGGATAGGTTTGGGGTTAGAGTTGAGGTTGGGTATATTGGTGAGGCGGACCCTTTGGTCCATGTCATGACTCTAAAATAACCATGGCAACATCATCGTGTTCCTTCTGACCCAGTAAGCTTCCCGTGTCGTTCTGAATTGCTTGTGTTGTGACTTTCAAAGCAGAATAACTCATGATCTTGCTAGACTTCAGCCCATCTTCTACCATTTCTCCCATTTTTACCACAACATTAAAAGGCCTACCCACAGCCGTGATCAAATGCCCGAAGTAAGTTGGTACTTGAGCTTGAAGAAAGTAGTCGACCATCTCTTTTTCTTTCATCGAGGGATCGACTCTGGCAGCTTGCTCTCTCTATCTAAGCCCGTACTCCCTAAAGCTTTCATTAGGCCTCTTTTCCATCTTGGCGAGGGACCTACGATCCGGGACGATTTCCATATTATACTGAAAGTTCCTGGCAAAAGCCTGAGCCATATCGTCCCACATGTACCACTTGTTAGCATCTTGGCGGGTGTACAACTCCTGAGCTGCCCCACTCAGACTCTGACTGAAATATGCCATCAATAATTTGTCCTTCCCACTAACGCCCCTCATCTTACGGTAGTAACCTCTCAAATGAGCCACGGCATCTCCGTGCTCGTCATATGGATCAAACTTTGGCATCTTAAACCCAGCAGGCAGTTGGACGTTAGGAAACAAGCACAAGTCTTTGTAATCCACGCTCATCTGGCTCCCTATCCTTTGCATGCTTTTTAAAGATTGCTCTAAGATTTTCACCTTCCTGGATATCTCATCTTGCTCCACTGTCTTACCAGGCTTTTTAGTTTCACCAGGACCCTCAAAAGGAGGAGCGTGAGAGTATAGATCTAAGACTTTGAAAGTTGGTTCTGGAGCATAGTGTTGGGCATCAGGAACTTTGAACACATTCTCGTTAGAGAATCGAGGAGAAATAGCCGGTGGAGGAGTTGCAAGAGCATGAGTGGCCAAAAGAGTGGTATATGAGGTGGTTTTGGCGGGTAGAGTGTAAAAAGGTTGTGGGGAGATATCAGCAGCAGTGGGAATCTGGATTTGTGATAGTAGTGGGATAGTTGCAGGGTTTTTAGTGTAGTTAGTGGGGAATGAAGGTGGAGGATGCCCCCTGATCCAAGACTGATACATTTCTGCCATCTACTGTTTCACCCTTTGGACCTCCTCTTTCAATTCAGACTCCGACACCACAAACTCCCTTGATGGGTCAACAACTCTTGTGCCCAAGTTTTTGCTAGCCATGGCTATCTTGCCCTTTGACCTTGTATTGTATGGACGAGTTACCTTAAGAACCACAAACCAACCACCCTTCTGCTATAATGAGGAGAACAAAATGCAGTCATCATATTAGCGTTAGGGCATTTAACAGCTAAAAATATCATATTTAATGCAATGCACCTAGCAATAATTAATGGTTCTAGAATGACTTCGCGGGTCATAAGATCACTTGCCATCATCCCAATTTGTCCATTTGAATCTTCTCTTTTCTTTTATTTCCTCACACTTCTTAGCTTGCTCATTTTCTTTCCCCTTTTTCTTTCTGATTATCGCTCTTTTTCTTCCTTCTCATTTCTCACCTCCCATAATTTCACCATCTTTTCTTTCCTTTTCTCTCTTTTTCCTTTTTTTCTTTTTTCTTGCCTTTTTTTTCCTCTCTTTTTCCCTTTTTTCTTTCCTTTTTCTTTTCTTTTCTTTTTCTTTTAATAATAAAAAATAATTCGATCGAACCCTATGTAGGTTGCCTACGTATCATGACCCCGCATGAGTTCTGAAAGATCGTAAATAAAGCAAATAAGCCAAAGTCCCTTTTTTTTTTCTTAATGACTACTTTGATGAAAAAAGAGAAATAAAAGAAGCAAACCCCCTTTTTGAATTTTCTAGACTTAAAATCTATAACATATTCTATACTCAAGCTTAACGAGCATATTTTTTTTTTAAAGCAAATACTCTATTAAGAAAAAAACCTAGAAGAGAAAAATATTTTTTTACCTTTTTTTTTTAAGCAGGAAATCTAAAGAATAACCACAGAAACATATTTTGAATTTCATTTGATATCCTGACGTAATATTTCGAAACATGCAATGAAAAAGATAAAATAAAATATTTTTGAATTTTAATTTTGATTGCCTAAAGAAGAAATTTTAAAATAAACCAAAGATAGAGTATGTTGTCTTTTTCTTCTATGTACACTCTCCTAAAGTTCTTGTAAAATAAATAGAATTATTTTTTTTCATTCATTTTTCAATAACTTCCCAAAGAATAGCCTCGAAAGAAAATCTTTTTTTTGAATCTTTAGAATTAATACCTTAGAAAAAACCTTTAACGAGGTATTAAAAAAATAAATATTCTCTTTTTTTGAATTTTTGGTCCTAATATAGTAAAGGAAATATAAAAATAATTTTTATTTTAAGTCCTCGATATTAATTGCCTAAAGAAAAAACCATCTCAAAAATATTTTTTTTTATTTCTACAATTAGTATTCTAAAGAAAACTTATCACGGAAATATAAAAACGCAAATTTTCTTCTCTTTTTTTTTTGAATTTTTGACTTGTAACACATTTCCAAATACAAAATAAAAACACAATAACAAAATATTCAAACTTAATTAGACTATTACAAACTCTAAATCACCTAAAAGACTGAATATAAAAGACTAGAAAGTAAAACATGAACAATTAACCCAAAAACATAAAATGGCTCCCCGAGCAGCTCCTGAATGCAATGATCCTGGGGTATCTGTCATGCCCAAACTCCAGTAAGTAGATCTACACCTATACGAGAAAACTTTAAACCAGCACTATGTAAGACGATAACATTCCTTATTAGACACATGCAAGACAAGGTTGTGATTATTTTTGCAAAATGACTTATTTAACCAAAAGGTGACTAGAAGTGCAAAATTTGGCTAAGACCCCACAAAGCCAAGAACCTAAGATTTACTAGAAAGACCGGACCCTATATGGGTTGCCTGCGTATCACGCCCCGAAAGACGAGAATCAGGTATGCGTAGTTCGGGCAGATTGGATACGAGTGAAAATTAAAAAATAACTAACTTAGAGAAAATATATTTTTTGTCTTTTCCTTGAAAATGATAAACATGTAAACTCTTTTTTTGATTTTCTTTTCCCCCTTTCCCCTTTTTGATTTTTGAAAAATGATAAAAGTGCAAAATATTTTTGAATTTTTTTTCTATCTTTTCTTAATAAAAAAAAAGTAACAAAAACAGGCCCTACTTGCTTTATTTTCACACTTCACCCTCTCTTTTTTTCTTTTTTTTCCTTCTTTTTTTTTTGTCTTTTTTTTTTCATTTTTCATTTTTCATTTTCCCTCAACTTTTATTGGTCCCCCAAATGACCCTTTTACCCTTGGAGAAATGCAACATATAATACATTAGGATGCATCAAGATGATCTGTTATTTTAGTATACTTGTCTTAGACAGACCCAACCCCTGTGTTGAGTCCCCTAAGTCAAATGCACATGATGCAAACAAGCGTTCCTACTAGGGATCTGGCATGAGGCTGAGTTATTCTAGGTTCAAAACCTAGGTATATGTTCTAGACTGTGTACCCAAGCGAAAAACTTGAGTCGAGGAGGGGGCTACGTACCGGGAACCAAAAGGCCACCCGGATTAGTAACTTGTCTGAGCCTCTTTTTTATTTCAAGGTATGACACTAACAAAATAGGGAGTCTCGGCCAGTGAGCACATCCCCGGAGATGAGAAGAGAAGGGTTTCGTAGCAGTTTTATATATACAGTTCAAATAATATCAAAGTTGTAAAAATTAACATTTGCACATTAGGTCCAAACATGTAATAAAATCAGATAACAGATAAAGCCAAATACAACAATATATCTAAGCTCGAATTCGGAACCCTGAACCAAAAGTTCTGGGTTCTTATCCCCAGCAGAGTCGCCAGAGCTGTCACACCTCCTTTTTACACACTCGAAGGTGGTACAAGAGAGTTTTTCAATTAAAGTGATATTATTCGAAATGAGATTATTTAATGATTTTTCTTCAGAGTCGCCACTTGGAATATTTTAATTGGTGTACCAAGTCACCTATTTATTTTAAATCCCAAATCGAGAAAAATTTTGACTTTCTTTTTGAAGTCTCCGAACCAGAAATTTTGAATAAGGGCACCTCCGGATTCCGTGGTTGTAGCACGGTCGCTTAAACTATCATAATTGGCCTATTATCTGATTTTAATACATGTTTAGTCTATTGTGATTTATTCCTTTTAAACCGCTTTTAATTATTTTAAAAAAGATTTCAACGTCATCTAAAATGAGTCTTTGGACCACGCCACATGAAATGCACTCGAAGTCCGAGAAATATTTTATTTAACGTTGTGAGATTAGGATTTGGGTCACATGAAATGTGCACCCGAATTTAGGAAGGTAAATTATTAAAATAACACGCCTAAAGCAAACTACGCGTTTTTTAATTTTGCGAGAGCCATGGAAAATTCAACTAAATGGCACACTTTGATTCCTAAAGGATTAAAATTAATTAAATGAAGGCCATGGGTTTTGAAATTTTATTTGGCATGGCACGCTTCAAATTATTCCAAAAGATTGCACTCCACTAAAGCAAACTAATGATGTTCATATTTATTTCCTTATAAGTTTGTGATTATTGCAAAGGCCATGATTTATGGATATGAAATTATTATTGAAGAAATATATGACTTGAGTTATTATAGACCTACCCACCCATGTTAGTATCAAATTTGTTATTGACTTAATATCATTTAATTTGGATCCAAACTATTACATTGTCCACTATTCATTTTTGAATACATCTTTCTATCTTTCCCTATGAACGAAAATCTCATTGAACAAAGTCATTTTGTCTCTCACGATCTCTATTTTTGACGCTCTTCCTTCATTTTTTGCTCATATCTTTCAAGTTGTTAGATAACCAAAATATAATATACAAATCAAAAGAAAATATGGTGAAAGAAAAATAATAAAAATATTGGTTAAGAAAAGAATGAACCTTTTATAAATGAAGATCTTCTTCAATACATATGGATCAAAAAACCTTCAGATTTAATGTGCAAATGAACCACAATCAAAGGCAATGAGCGGAAACCTTCGAACCGTACTCGACTTCGACCTCTTCGGGCTAGTATTTTGGGCTATCTTTTAAATTGAGTTTGAAACTTTTGGATTTGAATTTTGGTGTGATTTAGCTCCTGTTTTTGAGATATTTTTTTGTCTTAAAAAGGATGAGAATTGCTTGATTTTTTTTTGAAAGAAAGAGACAAGAAGAAATAATGAAACTAGTAGAAATTTCCTTTAGCATAGAAGAAGAAAATTTATTCTCTCTATTCTCTCCTTATTTTTTCTCCTCTCCTTCTCAAATTTTCTCTTCTATTTATAGCAAAATTTTCGAAATGTTTTATATTTTTTTATTTTTTTATTTTTTAATTAAAAGAAATCTCACTTACAAATTACTTTTATTTTTTTATAAAAAGAAATCCCACCTTTTTTTAATTTTATTTTTTAAATTCCAACTTTAATTACTTTTAACTTATTTAAAATCCCACTTTTTTTACTTTTTAAAAGAGAATTCCGCTTTTTTAACTTTTCTTAAAAAAACGATCCACTTTCTTTTGCTTTTCTTTTAAAAATGTTGCTTTCTTTTACTTTAAAATTTTTTAATTTTCAGATACCTTTATATTTATTTTTTAATTCTAACTTTCTTTTACTTTTTATTTTTTTAAAATTTTCACAAAACTTTATTTTATTTTTTAATTTTCTACTTTCTTTTGTTTTTTTAAAAGAGAATTCCACCTAATATATATATAT
>MU782961.1:123863-151154 GCA_026770625.1 Nicotiana glauca | reverse complement strand
TAGCTATGACGGTATATATATTCAAAACTTCCCTTTTTCTTAATTTTTAGGAGTATAATAATATTTTTCGGATTTTTTATTATTTCAAAAGTAACAATTCACCTTTTAAAATTTTGTATTTTTTACAATAAAAAGTGTAACAAAGTTAAAATAATTGTAGGTTAAAACCCTCTAAAATATTTACATTGAAAAAGTAATAAAAAAATAAATATTGTCAAAAATTAGGTGCTCACAGATGAATGTAGGCCCCATATTTAAAGTGTCGAGTTAGTTAGTGGTTAGTTAGCTATAACTATTTATTGGACTAATATACTAGTTAGTAGTTAATTCCTATAAGTAGTAGATGTACTCTGTAAATACATTTACCGTACATTTTCAATATTCAGAAAGGGAGTAATGTTCTTCTCATCCACTTCTATCTTCTCCCTATCTTCTCTATATACCGTCATAGCTAGATCTCTTTAACATGGTATCAGAGCTCGGTTGATCAAGTGATGATGGCTCAATTGTGATGGAATACTCAATTTCTTGCTTTATGTAACTGGCTAATTCGATTTTCATCTTAATTTCACCTACTCAAGACTAGGGTTTGAAATTTGTGTGTGATCTGCTAGACTGAATCGATATTGGAGGAGATCAATCTGTGCATGTGTCTATAGCTTTATTTCTATTCTTCGATTCAAAACTCCCGAAGTTTCTCAATCCACAACTATGTCGGTTCATGAAGATGTTACTGATCCTCAGCTCGCAGCGATGAATGCAACTCAATCGGTAGATCAGGCGGATCATCATCATCCTCTGTATATTCACACATCCGATACGAAAGGTTAGGTCCTTATTTCAATTCAATTGCAAGGATCTAAAAATTACTCGATCTAGAGTAGGTCATTAAAAATTGTATTGCATGGCAAAAACAAGTTAGGATTTGTTCTAGGCACCTGCAAAAAGAGCAACTATGATGTTAGTCTTCGTGAACTATGGGATAGATGTAGTGCGATAGTGCTTGCATGGATTATGAATATTGTATCTCCTAATCTGCTTAATACTATAATCTATGCATCAGATACCTATACTGTTTGGGAAGATCGTACGGAGATATTTGACAAAGTTAATGCTTCTTGGGCAGCTTACCTAAATAAGGAAATAACTACACTAATACAAGGAGTATCCTCTATATCTATTTAATTTTCTCGAATAAGAGAACTGTGGGATGAGTATGAAATATTGACTCATCCTCCTACTTGTGGTTGTCCTGAATCAAAGAAGCATGCTGAGCACTATAATATTCAAAAACTCTAACAGTTTCTCACTGAGCTTAATGACTCATATGAAAATTCTAGGAATCAGGTGTTGATGACTACGCATCTGCCTAATTTGACTCAAGCTTATGCTATGATAATTAATGTTGTAAGACAAAGGACTACTCCTCCTACTTGTGGTTGTCCTGAATCAAAGAAGCATGTTGAGAACTATAAGCTTCAAAAACTCTATCAGTTTCTCACTAGGCTTAATGACTCATATGAAAATGCTAAGAATCGGTTGTTGATGACTAGGCATCTGCCTAATTTGAATCAAGATTATGCTATGATCATTAATCTTGAAAGCCAAAGGATCAATGGAAAGAGTGTGTATGGTTCTAATAATGTCAATGAAGCTGCAGCTATGATGAGTAATTGTCACGACCCCGGTTTGTCCTTCGTGAACCATCGTGACGGCACCTAGTCTCTACGACTAGGTAAGCCTAAATTGCAGAAGAAAAACTAAATTTGCGGTAGTAAAACAAATTAAAATAGGAATAAAGTAATAAACAACGTTTAAATATACCGCTCGGCATACAAAATATTTAATTCTCAAAAACCAATATATATATATATCCAAGACCTAGAAAACCACAAATCAGAGGCTAAGGATACTACATAGATCTAACTCTAGAATATCTAACAAAGAACAGAAATACAGAAGGGCTAATACTAAACAACAAGAATAGAAAGAGACTCCTAGGTCTGTAGACGCGGTAGATATATCTCAAAGTCGCTATAGCAGTCGCCTCGCCACATGGGTGATAGGACTGAGTCGAAGTACCTCGATCTGCACATGAAAAACATGCGCAGAAAGGACATGAGAACACCACAACGGTACTCAGTAAGTGCCAAACCCAACCTCGGTAGAGTAGTGACGAGGAAGGTCAGGGCCCTACTGAGGTTAAATAAAAGATATAATTTGACAGTGTAGAATAGAGCAGTATAAATAAGTTGTGACGACCTGGCCCATCATTTCATGAGTTACTTCCCCGGTCTTCCCATTTTCTACTTCTATATGCTTCATTATCAGTGTCTTGCATGATCGAGTTGGCTTGGATTAATTTTAGAAGGAAATGAGACACTTAGTCTCTTTAAGGAAGGCTTAGTTTGGAAAAGTCAACCGGATGCTGACTTATGTGTTAGAGGGATCGAATATGAATTTCGATAATTTGGTTAGCTTCGGGAGATGATTTGTGACTTAGGAGTGTGATCGGAAGTGATTTTGGAGGCCCGGTGTAGTATTAGGCTTGAATTGGCGAAGTTAACATTTTGGCGAATTCCGGTTGATAGGTGAGATTTTGATTCGAGGGTCGGAATAGAATTCCAAGAGTTTTTGTAGCTTCTTTAGGTGATTTTGGATGTGTGTGTAAAATTTCAGGTTATTCGGACATTGTTTGGTTGGGTTTTTTATCGAATGCGTACTTCAGAAGTTTTAGAAGAACTTAGGCTTGAATCTGATAAAATTTGATAGTTTTGGTGTTGTTTGAGGTATTTTGAGGATTGGAAAAAGTTTCAATGATGTTTTAAGATATGTTAGTACTTTTGGTTGAGGTCCCGGGGGGCCTCGGGGTGATTTCGGATGGCTAACGGGAACTTTTGAAGTTGGAAAATTTCATCATGGACGAAAGTTGTAAATGAGTGCGCATAAGACCTCATTTTAAACGATCATATCTCCAGTTATATAAAGATTTGGTAATGCACAACCAATCAAATTAAATCCCTTTGAGTCTAGTTTCCAACGCAACAAACCATTCGTCATTTGGAGGTGTATACAGAAAGTTATGATCATTTTACTCGGCAGGTGTCACTAGCGCGACCACTAGCAAGAAGACGCGCTTTTGGCAAAGTATTCTACCTCCCACGCACGAACATACGCGCGAACACGCTGGTAGGAGACCTTTAAATACCCCAAGACCGGATATAGAGGGTTCCCAAGTCATTTTTGGAGCAAGGGCTTGCTCTCTCAAGAGGAATCCGTCCCATTCTTCATTTCTATGATCCAAGGTAAGATTTTTGGAGTATTTAGAGTTGATTACTACTCCTAAACACTTATATTAACATGGATTGATCTTGAAAATTCATAGATTTCCATTCAAATCCTTGAATTTATCAAGAACACCACAAGTGGGGATTCTTAAAATTCTTACTACAAGAGGTAATCCTACACCTTAGACTTATATATATAGAGTTATTATGGAATTATTAGTATGAATCATGTATTACAACTTATGGTATAGTGATTGGAGACCATAAATTCCAAATTTAAATACATGAATATGGTAGGGATTTAAAGGTGTTTATTTGATGGAATTTTTTTGGTTTGGGTGTGAATGGTTAATCACACATGTGATGTTTGGAGTATAAATTGTTAAAGAATAATAGTGGGATGAATTGTTGGTTAAGGGTGATAGTTGGAGGAACCAATACTATAGTTATGAGTTGTAAATATTTATGCCTACAAGATGTTTGATAATAGGCCTAAATGGCATAAGTTATGGGATTTAGTACTAATATTGGCCCCATTGAATGTTGTATAGTAGATTGAAGTTACATAACTGTATTGGATCATTGTAGTATTATTAAGGGGAGAATTTCAGATATGTATGGCTAAAACCCCATCTTTTAGAAATTAAGCTTCATCGATGTTTGTGTGATTTTGGTCAGATTCGATGCACAAGGAGGTCAATTTGAGAGGCAAGGGCATAGCGAACTAGACTTTTAGCCGCCTTGAGGTGAGTAATGATTTTAAATGATGTCCTGAGGGTTTGAAACCCCAGATTTCGCACAACGTAGTGCTATGTTGAGATGAGACACGCGTTGTATGACGAGCGCGGAGTCATTCACTTTTGGGAATTATGACTTGGTCCATCCTGGTTGATATTTTACCGCGTATTTGATAAAGACTTGTCGTTTTTCTCCATGATTTGGGCTTCAAGCCAACTATTTGAAATCCTTTGTGAATTTCCATCACTATTTTCCTCACTAATTGAAATATTATTTGAACTCAGTCCAACTGAATTATACTGTTTCATGAACTCAGCTACGTTTATACTCAACTTGAGATTTAAATGATATTTCTAATGTTGTTTGAGCTGAGCACCATTGTTTTACTGATGCCCAAGGGGCTTATGATTATTTTCTGGACTGATTGAAGCCGAGGGCCATATGTGAGAATATGAGGAGGCTTCCAGGCGTCGAGTGTTATGTGAGAAGGCTTCCAGGCCTCGAGTGTTATGTGAGGAGGCTTCCAAGCCTCGAGTGTTATGTGAAGAGGATTTTAGGCCTTGAGTGTGATTTGAAAAGCTTTAAGGCCTTATGTTGATATGACAGGATTTAAGGCCTTATGATAATATAGCGCTTGGGTTGTAGGAGCCCTTCCGGAGTCTGCACCCCCACGGTAAGCGCGGGTACCCATGTGATTTGAGAGTGAGACCGAGGGGTTGATATTGTTCTGTGTGACTGATACTGAGCCCGCGGGGCTGATACTATACTGAGAGTTTGATATTGAGCCCGGGGGCAGGTTTCTGATTTGATATTGAGCCCGAGGGGCAAATTTCCGATTATTTCTTACTTGTTGAAATTATTTGTCTTAACTATTTTAAAGGAGATTTATCTAGTACTTCACGATTTTATTGTGTAATTGATTTTTTACTGCTTGAGATAACATTATTTATGCCTTTATGAGATTTCATGCCTTCAGTCATTATTTATTTTTATTACTCACTGGGTCGGAGTACTCACATTACTCCCTGCACCATGTGTGCAGATACAGGTAGAGCTGAGTTTGCTCCTGAGCACTGATTCTTTCCAGACCAGGTGGTGACTAGGAGTAACGAGGTAGCTGTTAACGTTCGCAACCTTGTTTTCTCCCTCATCTTCTATTATTTATGATATCTTCAGTCTTTGTTCCTAATTCCAGACTTTGGTAAACTCTGTAGTAGCTCATGACTTGTGACACCCTGATTTCGGGCTGAGTCAGGATGGTTTCCTTGTTTTATCACGTTTATTCCGCACTTATGATTATATTATCTATGATTCAGACTTATTCATGCTAAGTAACTGTTAAAAGAGGTAATGTTGTTCTGTTGGCTGGCCTTGTCTTCACGAGAGGCGCCATCACGATCGGGTTTTGGAATTGGGTCGCTGACAAGTTGGTATTAGAGCCTAGGTTACTAGGTCTCGCGAGTCATGAGCAGGTTTAGTAGAGTCTCGCGGATCGGTACGGAGATGCCTTTATTTATCCTCGAGAGGCTGCATAACCTTTAGGAAAACTTCACATTCTTGGAATCTTATCATGCGTCCTTGATTCAGTTTGAAAAGTAACTCTTGAAATTCCTTCCACACATTCGCATGCGTGCATGAACGCTCAGTATCATATATGCCTTGATGGCTTGTAATTCCCCGATCTAAGTGCGAGACGTGATCTCTATGAGTTTGATGTTAGGACAGTCTGGAGGACTTGAGGCCGGATCTTTACATATGGCTTGAGCACCGAGGTGCTGATGGTGCGAGCAAGTGTTTTGAACTTATATGTCTGGTATTGTTCCTATTAGTAGGAATGATTGTTGGATAGCTAAGCAATGAGTATGTTAGTACTGTCAGATATATCTATATGACTTGGAAGTGACGAGGAAGGGCTGCAGGATGATAGATGAACTATTAAGTGTTTGATTTTCATTGTGATTGGATGTGTAGCCTCGAGTTATGGGCGCGTGAAGAATCTTTTCATGTATCCTAGCAGAGTAATTTAATTCTTGAAAGCCCAGCGTATGGTTGGGAAGGGTTGTCTATCATATCTAGATTTTGTGCGAGATGTTGGAACTGAGACTCCTAGTATTGATTCAGTCTCAGTTGTGAGGGATTTTCCTGATGTATTTCCTAAAGACCTGCCGGGCATGCCGCCGGACAGGGATATTGATTTTGGCATTGACTTGGTGTCGGGCACCCAGCCCATTTACATTTCGCCATATCGTATGGCACCAGCAGAGTTGAAAGAATTGAAGGAGCAGCTTCATGAGCTCCTAGATAAGGGGTTCATTCGGCCTAGTGTGTCACCTTGGGGTGCACCAGTCTTATTTGTGAAGAAGAAGGATGGCACAATGAGAATGTGCATTGATTACATGCGGTATTCTTGGGTTGGTAACCTACATGGCCTGGTCAAGCCAGAGGAATTCTGTTTTTATAACTTGGGTATGTGTGAGCATATTTGAAAGTTTTCTTGATGGTTTTTACCATAGTTCAAACCGGATATCTTCTACCGGTGCGAGAACATATTGTATATTGCGAACTCCTTCTAAATGGAAGCAAATAGAAGATTTCTAACTGTACAAAATGAAATTTTCCTATAGCCTAGAAGTTCTAATGATATTCTTGCGTTTGCAAAATGATGGCATGATAGACGTAGTATACTGTGCATATTTAATATTTTCGTGTACGAGGTGGCAGTTCATTCTTGAAGAAAAGGTCATGAATTCTGGATAGAATAGTCAGTCTCAGATATTTAGATTGAATGTTATAACTGCTCGGTAAGGCCTGAAAAGGGGTGCACATTATATTCTGATTAACAGATGTCTATTGGCGTTTCAACGCTCACTTGGTTGATCGACTACCAATATTTTGATCTTGTTACGTATTGTAGAAAATTTTTGAAAATAATTATCTTGGGATGATCGTACTTGAGGGATGTGTCAGTCATTTGGGTGCTGAGGTGTGATCAGTTACGGTGATTATGTGATCTATGAATTTGGAGACAGGGAATTCTCAAAAATATACTATTTCAGGATTGTGGCATGTTTGAGGTGAGTGTTTTATCTAAACTCTTTAGATGCGCTAGTTGAGCTAATTGATGGTGATAATTATGCGTTGTGAGCGCGAATATATGTGAGGTTTGAACCTGTATGCAAGCACCGAGTCAATATTCATGCTCGGAAGATGAGTAGGTTATTATATGCCTAGAGTGGGATATTGAACTTAAACGTATAATGTTTCGCATATTTGTAACTTTGTTAAGAACTATCCGGACTACACTTGAGATTTCAAGATGCTAAATTCCGGAACAAACTTGGTAATTACTAATTCTGCGTTAATGTGTTGGTTTGAGCTGTGACAACATAGTTTGCTCATGCCTACGATATAGAGTGTTATTTATGCCAATCCAGGAGCATGAGAATCTTATTTCATTCAACATATACATGTGTACTTGTTGGATTGCTCATATATGATATGCTTGGACTGGAGGTCTGTGACCGTGCCAGGTGGATTATGTTATTGGCAACTAAGTTACTCGTCAAGTTGATGTCAATGTGAGCTATAGAAGAGCCGTTTATGATTATTCTATTCATGTATCTTGGTTCCACTGTGATTGATGAGCTCATAGCATATCGTTGGGATGGTACTTATGGGACCTGCAAAGCAACTCTCTTTTTTGAGGTATTTTCCCTTTCTGGGGTAACCGGATGGTGCAATAGTGAGGTTTACTGGTATGGCATTGTATTATGTACTTCTCCGTGGGCATGATAATTCGCTTGTAGTACTAGACATCAAATTACGTTTGGTTGATGGGTTTGATCATGGTGACTTGGGGTATGTCAGGTGAACTAGTGTCTGAATACCTCGCGGTTAGATTCGGGTGTTCTGTTTCTATGATGTGAGACGGGTTCTCAGCCTTGTGTTTTGGTCGTACTAGTGAACTTGTGGTATAGCTCTTTCACTTGAGTCATTTTCATGAATTTAGTATACTCGGACTGTTGCTTATTGGCACGCGTACTGTGTGAGTTGTGGCTTAGGCCTGTATTGATGTGTCATGTCACCAGAGTAGTGTGTTGGATTAGAAGAGATTAAAGGGATCATTAATGAATACAAACGGATTCGATTTCAGTATGTTGGAAGGATAATATCGAGCTTCGACTCAGAAATTTGATGTAGCATTTGCCAAAGGAGAAATGACTTCATGAATGGTTGATATGGGAAATGGTGACGGCTTACCGTGTGATTTAGTCATCATTGGCAGCATATGAAAGTGTGAGATGAGACTTTAGTTGATAAGAGTTTTTCTATCGGTATTCGGGTGTTGTGTGCAGCTGCTGTGATTAGGAGTTATCACTACAAACATTTGAATTATGTGGTCTATCACGTAATAGCACCTGAGGTTGCAGGTGTGGGTTATTACAGCTTGTTCGGGTTTATTCATAGTATCAATGTGGGATTCTAATCATATGAAAGATTTCAAAAGTGGGAATGTGGTCCTATGGTTTGTGGACTAGATTGGATTGCAAAAAATTTTCAGTTACAATGTGTTGTCGGACCTATATGAGATAGGGTGACGTGGAATCACCCCCGGGTTTATGCATGGCAAGGTTATTCAGTGAAAGTGCAGTGGAGAGGTCGGCCCGTGGAGGAGGCTACCTGGGAGACTGAGCGGGAGATGCGGAGCAGATATCCTCACCTATTTGAAACTTCAGGTATGTTTCTTAACTAGCTCGAGGATGAGCTTTTGTTTAAGTTGGGGAGGATGTGACGACCCGACCCATCGTCTCATGAGCTACTGCCCCATTCTTCCCATTTTCTACTTATATATGCTTTATTATCAGTGTCTTGCATAATCGAGTTGGCTTGGATTGATTTTAGAAGAAAATGAGACACTTAGTCTCTTTAGGGAAGGCTTAGTTTGGAAAAGTCAACTGGATGTTGACTTATGTGTTAGAGGGCTCGGATATGAATTCTGATAATTCCGTTAGCTTCGGGAGATGATTTGTTACTTAGGAGTGTGATCGGAAGTGAATTTTGAGGCCCGGTGTAGAATTAGGCTTGAATTGGCGAAGTTAGCATTTTGGCGAATTCCGGTTGATAGGTGAGATTTTGATCTGAGGGTCGGAATGATATTTTGAGAGTTTCTATAGCTTCGTTAGGTGATTTGGGATATGTGTGTAAAATTTCAGGTTATTCAGACATCGTTTGGTTGGGTTTTTGATCGAATGCGTGCTTCGGAAGTTTTAGAAGAACTTAGGCTTGAATCCGATGAAATTTGATAGTTTTGGTATTGTTTGAGGTGTTTTGAGGATTGGAACAAGTTTCAATGATGTTTTAAGATATGTTACTGCTTTTGGTTGAGGTCCCGGTGGGCCTCGGGGTGATTTCGGATGGCTAACCGGAACTTTTGAAGTTGGAAAATTTCATAACAGACGAAAGTTGTAAATGAATGAACACAAGACCTCACTTTAAACGATCATATCTCCAGTTATGTAAGGATTTGGGTGATGCACAACCTATCAAATTAAATTTCTTTGAATCTAGTTTCCAACGTAATAAAGCGTTTGTCATTTGGATGTGTATAAAAAAAGTTACGACCATTTTACTCGGCAGGTGTCACTAGAGTGACCACTAGCGCGAAGACGCGCATTTTGTGAAGTATTCTGCCTCCCACGCGCGAACATACGCGCGAACACGCTGGTAGTAGACCTTTAAATACCCCAAGACCCGGTCTAGCGGGGTCCCAAGTCATTTTTGGAGCAAGAGCTTGCTCTCTCAAGAGGAATCCGTCCCACTCTTCATTTCTATGATCCAAGGTAAGATTTTTGGAGTATTTTGAGTTGATTAATACTCCTAAACACTTATATTAACATGGATTGATCTTGAAAATCCATAGATTTCCATTCAGATCCTTGAATTTATCAAGAACGCCACAAGTGGGGATTCTTAAAATTCTTACTACAAGAGGTAATCGTACACCTTAGATTTATATATATGGAGTTATTATGGAATTATGAGTATGAATCATGTATTACAACTTATGGTATAGTGATTGGAGACCATAAATTCCCAATTTAAATACATGAACATGGTAGGGATTTAAATGTGTATATTTGATGTAATTTTGTTGGTTTGGGTGTGAATGGTTGATCACACATGTGATGTTAGGAGTATAAATTGTTAAAGAATAATAGTGGGATGAATTATTGGTTAAGGGTGATAGTTGGAGGAACCAATACTACAATAATAAGGTGTAAATATTTATGCCTACAAGATGTGTGATAATAGGCCTAAATGGCATAAGTTATGGGATTTAGTACTAATATTGGCCCCATTAAATGTTGTATTGTAGTTTGAAATTACATAACTGTATTGGATCATTGTAGTATTATTAAGGGGCGAATTTCAGATATGTATGGCTAAAACCCTGTCTTTTAGAAATCGAGCTTCATCGATGTTTGTGTGATTTTGGTCAGATTCGACGCACGAGGAGGCCAATTTGAGAGATAAGGGCATAGCGAGCTAGACTTTTGGCCGCCTTGAGGTGAGTAATAATTTTAAATGATGTCCTGAGGGTTTGAAACCTCGGATTTGAACAAAGTAGTGCTATGTTGAGATGAGACACGCGTTGTATGACGAACACAGAGTCATTTACTATTGGGGATATTGAGCCCGAGGGGTAGGTTTCTGATTTGATATTGAGCCCGAGGGGCAGATTTCCGATTATTTCTTACTTGTTGAAATTATTTGTCTTAACTATTTTAAAAGAGATTTATCTAGTACTTCACAGTTTTATTGTGTTACTGATTTTTTACTGCTTGAGATAGAGTTATTTGTGCCTTTATGAGATTTTATGCCTTCAGTCATTATTTATTTTTATTACTCACTGGATCGGAGTACTCACATTACTCCCCGCATCATGTGTGCAGATACAGGCAGAGTTGAGTTTGCTTCTGAGCGCTGATTCTTTCCAGATCAGGCGGTGACTAGGAGTAACGAGGTAGCTGTTAACGTCCACAGCCCCGTTTTCTCCCTTATCTTCTGTTATTTATCATATCTTCAGACTTTGTTCCTAATTCCAGACTTTGTAGAATTTTAGTAAACTCTGTAGTAACTCATGACTTGTGACATCCCGATTTCGGGCTAAGTCGGGATGGTTTTCTTATTTTATCACGTTTATTCCGCACTTATGATTATATTATCTATGATTCAGACTTATTCATGCTAAGTAATTGTTAAAAGAGGTATTGTTGTTCTGTTGGCTGGCCTTGTCTTCCCGAGAGGCGTCAGTGTGGGAATTGGGTCGTGACATAAGTACAACAGTAAAAGTAACACATGATATAAAGGACAACAATAACTAAATAGAGGCAACGTAAACATAGCTGGAAAATACAGCTCAATACCAATAATATCAATCGGGGGTCTTCTAGGATACCGTCCTGTAGTCCCAAATATACATATCCAATAAGTCATTTAGGATACTGTCACTTAGTCTAGCTTATAGTACACGCGGATCTACCAAAATCCTATTCTGTAGTCCCAAACATAAATACCCAGTACTGGGGGAATCTACCCGGTGTATTCCCGTAGTTCCATATAACTGTGCAGGGGGATCTACTAGAATCCCACATCCATAGTCCCAAATGTAAACAGACAAGGGGGAGCTACCGGAATCCCACATCCGTAGTCTCAATGTAAATACAGAGCAGCAACAGGAGAAATACTCAGAAATGTCAAACTTCATACTAAGGGAAACAAGTAGTCTAACCTAGCATGCTACACAGAGTCCAGGTAAAGCTGTTGAACATATAAGACAATTTAATCACTTAGACATGCTTTCCTAAGTTAATACAGGCTTAGGTAGTGCAAGTAATAAAATAGGAAAGAAAACATAGTAATAGTTCCTTAATGAAAAAAAATAGATTTCCAACAATTAGCACAAGTACTCACTCGTCACCTTACGTACAAGGCATTTCAATTATCAAATATACCAAATACTAAGGGAAAAGTCCCCAACACAAGGTTAGACAAGCCACTTACCTCGAACCAGCTCAAAATCAACCTAAAACCACGTCTTTGCCACGAGTACTCTACTCCAAATGGCCAAAATCTATTCAATTCAATTTCATAATGTAAATAACACTTCAAGTAACTGATTCTATAAAGAAATTCTAAGCTAATACGCTAAATTAGGTAAAATAACCAAAATGCCCCCTAGGGCCCACGTCTCGAAATCGGGTAAAATTTATATTTTCAAAATTCTCACACCCTCACGAATATAACCATATCAAAATTATCCCAATCTGGTGTCAAATCTCCAATCAAAACTCAATTTCTTGGTCTGAGAACTTTCCTCCAATTTTCCTACAATTCCAAAATTAAATGATGAATTCGTATAAAAAAAAAGGAAAAAAAATGATGAATTCATGTTTAGATTAATGGTTTACAAGTAAAAAGGAGTTAAGAATCGTTACCCAATCGATATCTCTGAAAATCCCTCAAAACCTCGCTCAAAACCGAGCTCCCAAGCTTAAGTTTTGATTAAAAAAAAAGGCCAAACCCTCATCTTTGAAATTTTATATTCTACCCAGATAATCCTTAATCGCGATTACGGAAGATTCCATGCGATCACGAAGAGAAATTCTCTAGCTCCCAACTTTACACTACGCGAACACGATAGTCCATACGCGAAAGTGATGCTTCTGCTTCTTAGCTCTACGCGATCGCGATTGACCTCACACGATCGTGAAGAGAAATATTCCACTCCTCAGCTGCTCACTTCTTCCTCTACGCAAACGCAACGTAGCCCATGCATTCACGATTCAACTTCTGCCAACACTACGCATTCGCACTCATCTCTCCGCGATCGAGTAGAACAAAATCCCCGTTGCCTCATCCAAGCCTTCGCCATCACGAGCCTCCTCACACAATCGTGATGAAGAAAAGTTTGCAACAAAAATCAGCAAAAATGTGATCCTTCTCCAAGTCCAAAAATAGTCCGTTGAGCATCTGAAACACACCTAAGGCCCCCGGGACCTCAACCAAACCTGCCAACCAATCCTAAAACATCATTCAAACTTGTTCCCTCGGAACGCTCAAAACAACATCAAAACACCTATTTTTTCATCGAATTCAAGCCTAAGAATCCAAAAACTCTAAAAATGCGCTTTCGATCAAAAAGTCTATCAAACCTCGTCTGAAAGACCTAAAATTTTACACACATATCACATTCAACCCTACAGAGCTACTCCAACTTCCGAAATTCGATTTTGACCTCGGATCAAAATCTCACTATCAAACCGGAAACTTCAAAATTTCAGCTTTTGGCATTTCAAGCCTAAATTAGCTACGGACCTCCAAACACAATTCGAACACGCTCCTAACCCCTAAATTGCCCAACGGAGCTAACGGAACCATCAGATTTCCATTCCGAGGACGTCTTCACACTGTTCTAATTATGGTCAACTTTCCAACACTTAAGCTCTCATTTAGGGACTAAGTGTCCCAAAACTCTATGAAACTTAAAATTGAACATCCCGGCAAAAATAAACACGAGGAAAGTAGTTAATAGGGGATCGAGGCATTAATTCTTAAGACGACCGGCCGGGTCGTCACATTCTCCTACACGTAAACATTCATTCATCCTCGAACGAGCAAAAAGACATATCTGAAGTAGTGAAAAGATAAGGGTAACGGCTATGCATATCCTACTCGGTCTCCCAGGTCGCCTCCTCGACCGGCTAACTCGCCACTAAACATTCACTGATGTAATGTTCTTTGATCTCAGCTTTCTAACCCGCCTGTCCAATATTGCCACTGGCTCCTCAACATAGGATAGATCCTTGTCCAACTAGACTGAACTGAAATCCAACACGTGCGACGGATCATCGTGATACCCCCAGAGCATCAAAACATAAAGTACCGGATGAACTCCTGCCAAGCTGGGAGGTAAGGCAAGCTCATAAGCAACCTCCCCAAACTCGCCTCAATATCTCAAAAGGGCCAATAAACCTCAAAATCAACTTCCCTTTCTTCCCAAATCTCATAACGCCCTTCATAGGTGAAACCCGAAGCAAAACCCACTCTCCAACCATATAGGAAACATCACGAACCTTCCGGTCCGCATAGCTCTTCTGTCTGGACTAGGTTGTAAGAAGTCTATCCTGAATCACCTTAACCTTCTACAAAGCATCCTGAACTAAGTATGTGTCCAATAACCTAGCCTCACCCGGCTCAAACCAACCCAGCGGAGATCTACACTGCCTACCATATAAAGCCTCATACGGCGCCATGTGAATGTTGGACTGATAGTTTTTGTTGTATGAAGACTCCGCCAATGGCAAGAAATGATCCCAAGACCCTCCAAACTCAATCACACACGTATGAAGCATATCCTCAAGAATCTGAATAATGCGCTCAGACTGATCGTTCTTCTGAGGGTAAAATGTTATACTCAACTCTACCCGAGTACCCAACTCATGTTGAACGGCCCTCCCGAACCATGATGTGAACTGAGTACCTCTATCCGAAATGATGGAAACTGGAATACCATGCAGATGAACAATCTCCCAGATACAGTACTCTACCAACTACTCCGAAGAATAAGTAGTATACATAGGAATAAAGTGAGTGAACTTGGTCAGCCGATCCACAATCACCCAAACAACATCAAACTTTTTCAAAGTCCGCGGGAGCCCAACTACAAAGTCCATGGTGATCCGCTGCCACTTCCACTCCGGAATCTCTATCTGTTGAAGCAACCTACCCAATCTCTAGTGCTCATACTTCACTTGCTAACAATTGAGGCACCGAGCTACAAACCCAACTATATCTTTCTTCATCCTTCTCTACCAATAGTGCTGCCTTAAATCCTGCTACATTTTTGTGGCACCCGAATGAATGGAATAACGCGAACTGTGGGCCTTCTCTAGAATCAACTCCCGAAGCCCATCAATATTGGGTACACAGACCCAATCCTGCATTCTTAATACTCCGTCCTATCGAATGGTCACATCTCTGGCATCGCCATGTTGAACCTTGTCCTTGAGGACAAGCAAATGAGGTTCATCATACTGCCTCTAACTGATACGATTAAATAAGAAAGATCGAGAAACCACGCAAGCTAGAACCTAACTGGGCTCAGAAAGATCCAATCTCACAAACTAGCTGGATAAGGCTTGAACATCCATCACCATAGGCCTCTCTGATGCTGGTAGATAAGCCAAACTCCCTAAAGTCTCTGCCCGGTGACTCAAAGAATCGGCCACCACATTGGCCTTGCCCGGGTGATACAGAATAGTGATATCATAGTCCTTCAACAACTCTAACCACATCCTCTGGTGCAAATTTAGATCCTTTTGCTTGAACAGGTGATGCAAGCTCCGATGATCAGTATAAATCTCACAAGGCACGCCATATAGATAATGCGCCAAATCTTCAGGGCTTGAACAATGGAAGCTAACTCAAGGTCGTGAACCGAATAATTCTTCTCATGCACATTTAACTGTCTGGACACGTAGGCAATCACCCTACTGTCCTGCATCAAAATCGCTCTGAGGCCAATCCTCGAGGTATCATAATAGACTGTATAAGAACTCGAACCTGTAGGCAATACCAAAACTGGGGTTGTAGTCAAAGTTGTCTTGAGCTTCTAAAAGCTTGACTCACACTGTTCCATCCACTGGAATGGAGCACTCTTCTGGCTCAGTTTGGTCATAGGGTGTGCAATCGATGAAAATCCTTCCACAAAACGATGGTAGTAACCCGCCAAACTGATAAAACTGCGGATCTCTATAGCTGAGGATGGTCTGGGCCAACTCTGCACTGCCTCTACCTTCTTCGGATCCACTTGAATACCCTCACTCGATACCGCATGGCCTAAGAATGCCACTGAATCCAACCAAAACTCATATTTTGAGAACTTAGCATATAACTTCTTCTCTCTCAGAGTTTGAAGCACAGTCCTCAAATGATGTTCATGATCTTCCCTACTCTGGGAATACACCGAAATATTATCAATAAAGACAATGAGGAACAAGTCAAGACACGGCCGGAACATACTGTGCATCAAATGAATAAAGTTTGTTGGGGCATTGGTCAGCCCAAATGACATAACAAGGAACTCGTAATGACCATACCGAGTCCTGAAAGTAGTCTTTGGGATATCTGGCTCCCGAATCTTCAACTAATGGTAACCTGAGCACAAATCAATCTTAGAAAACACCCGTGTGCCCTGAAGCTGGTCAAATAGATCATCAATACAAGAAAAAGGATAACGGATCTTCATTGTAACCTTGTTCAACTAGCAATTATCAATATACATACACATAGATTCATCCTTTTTCTTTACAAACAAGATAGGAGCACCCCAAGGTGAAACACTTGGTTAAATAAATCCCTTATCCAACAATTCCTATAACTGATCCTTTAACTCCTTCAATTCAGGAGGAGCTATATGATACAGAGGAATATAAATGGGCTGAGTGCCCGGTAGCAAATCAGTGCCAAAATCAATATCTCTATCGGGCGGCATGCCCAGAAGGTTAGCTGGAACACATCAGAAAAAATCCCATACTACTAGGACTGAATCAACGGAAGGGGTATCAATACTGACATCTCTCACATAAGCTAAATACGCGTCACACCCCTTCTCAACCATACGTTAAGCCTTAAGAAAAGAAATAACTCTACTAGGAGTGTGATCTAAAGCACCCCTCCACTTAACACTCGGTATGGCTAGTATAGCCAGCGTCACAGTCTTGGCGTGACAATCAAGAATAGCATAATAAGGTGACAACCAATCCATGCCCAAGATAATATCAAAATCTACCATGCTGAGCAACAATAAATTGGCTCTGGTCTCAAAACCACTAAGAGAAACCAAGCACGACCGATAAATGCGGTCTACAACAAGAGAATCTCCCATATGAGTAGAAACATAAATAGGGAAACTCAAAGAATCCCGAGATACACCCAAATGCGGAGCAAAATAAGAAGACACATAAGAATAAGTGAAGCCTTGATCAAATAGAACTGATGTATCTCTGTAAGAAACTAGTATAATACCTGTGATGATAGAATCATAGGCAATAGCCTCGGTACGGGCAGGAAGGGCATAATATCTGGCCTGGACTCTCTCTCTAGGGCGATCTCTACCTCCCTGACCTCCACCTCTAGCTAGCTGAGCAGGTGAGGTAGCAACTGAAGCCGTAACCATAGCTTGAGAACTCTGCGAGGCACGCTGTGGATGAGAAGTCTGTGGAGGTGCACTCCTACCAAGCCTAGGGCAATACCTCACCATATGGCAAATGTCACCACACTCAAAGCAACCTCGCGGCTGACGTAGCAGTGGAAACTATGCGGTACGGGTACTTTGAGACCCCTAAACCCCTAAAACACTGAGTAAAGTCTGAGACGCAAACTGAGCTGGCTGACCCACAAAACCTCTATCATGCCATACTCTTCCCCCAAAATAAGGACCAGTGGATCTCTCCAGTCTACGAGGTCTCCTCACTTCCATATACTCTCTCTCCCGACCTCGTCTGTCTTCCACCTGACGAGAGGTCCTCACTACCCGCTGAACTGGACCATAGGCTGTGTCGCTATGAAATTTGGAACTCTACTAATGGAACTTCCTCCCCCGATCTGTGAAGTAGTTGGTACAACCTGAATCAACCCCACCTAAACTAATGTACCAAACATGCTCAGGAACTACACTAATGTCTCCTGAAGTGCTGGAGTAGTAGCAGCAGTAGACGTATCAAGTGACTGAACTCCAGCTAGAGCTGCTGGTGGCCCCTCTATGGCAGATCGTGTGGGTTCTCTGGCTGCACCACAAGCTCGTCCTCGGCCTCTATCCTGACCCCGACCTCTGATGGCTGCAGTAGGGAGTGTGGGTGCCTGATCATCTCGGTTATCACGTGTCCTCACCATCTGTGAGAGAATGGAAGATAGAGGTTTAGGAGTGTGATGTCAAAAATCTCGCACGATAGGGAAATAAAATGAAGTGGAATTTCTCCTAACGGTTACATAGCCTCTCATAGATAAGTACAGACGTCTTTGTACCGATCCATGAGATTAATAAATCGGCTTGTGATTCATGACTCCTATGAACCTAGAGCTCTAATACCAACTTGTCACGACCCCGACTTGCCCTCCGTGAACCATCATGACGGCACCTAGTCGCTACGACTAGGTAACCCTAAACTGCGGAAGAAAAACCAAATTTGCGAAAGTAAAAAAAATTAAAATAGGAATAAAGTAATAAACAATGTTTAAATGTGCCGCTCGACATAGACAATATTTAATTCTCAAAAACCAATACATATATATATATCCAAGACCCGGAAACCCACGAATCAGAAGCTAAGGATACTACATAGCTTTAACTGCAGAATGTCTAACAAAGAACAGAAATATAGAAGGGCTAATACTAAATAACAAGAACAGAAAGAGACTCCTCAGTCTGCGGACGCGGAAGATATACCTCAAAGTCGCTATAGCAGTCACCTCTCCTCAGGAGTGATAGGACTGAGTCGAAGTACCTGGATCTGCATATGAAAAATATGCACAGAAAGGGCATGAGTACACCACAACGGTACTCAGTAAGTACAAAGCTTAACCTCGGTTGAGTAGTGACGAGGAAGTTTAGGGCCCTAATGAGGTTAAATAAAAGATATAGTTCGACAGTGTAGAACATAGCAGTATAAATAAGTACATCAGTAAAAGTAACACAGGATATAAAGGAAAACAACAACTAAACAGAGGCAACGTAAACAAAGCACAGCTCAACACCAATAATATTAATCGGGGATCTTCTAGGATACCGTCATGTAGTCCCAAATATACATATCCAATAAGTCTTTCGGGATACCGTCACATAGTCCAGCTCATAGTGCATGGGGATCTACCGAGATCCCGTTCCGTAGTCCCAAACATAAATACCCAGTACTGGGAGAATCTACCTGGTGCATTCCCGTAGTTCCATATAACTATGCAAATGGATCTACCGGAATCGCACATTCGTAGTCCCAAATGTAAACAGACAGAGGGAGAGCTACCGGAATCCCACATCCATAGTCCAAATGTAAATACACAGCAGGAATATGAGGAATACTCAAAAATGTCAAACTTCATATTAAGGCAAACAAATAGTCTAGCCTAGCATGCTGCACAAAGTCCAGGTAAAGCAGTTGAAAAAATAAGGTAATTTGATCATTTAGACATGCTTTCCTAAGCTAACACAGGCTTAAATAGTGCAAGTAATAAAATAGGAAAGAAAACATACTAATAGTTACTTAATGAAAAAAAAAATTCCAACAATTAGCACAAGTACGTACTCATTATCTTACGTACAAGGCATTTCAATTATCAAATATACCAAATCCTACGGGAATAGTCTCCCACACAAGGTTAGGCAAGCCACTTACCTCGAACCAGCTCAAAATTAACCCGAAACTACGTCCTTTCCACGAGCACTCGACTTCAAATGACCCAAATCTATTCAATTCAATTTCATAATGTAAATAACACTTCAAGTAACTAATTCTAAAAAGAAATTCTAAGCTAATATGCGAAATTAGGTAAAATAACCAAAATGCCCCTCGGGCCCACATCTCGAAATCGGGTAAAATTTATATTTTTAGAATTCTCATACACTTACGAGTCTAACCATATCAAAATTATCCCAATCCAGTGTCAAATCCCTAATAAAAATTCAATTTCTTGGTCTAAGAACTTCCCCCAATTTTTCTACAAATTCCGAAATTAAATGATGAATTCGTATTTGGACTAATAGGTTTCAGGCAAAAAGGAGTTAAGAATCGTTACCAAATCGATGTCTCTAAAAATCGCTCAAAACTGAGATCCCAAGTTTAAGTTTTGATAAAAATGGTCAAACCCTCGTCTTTGAAATTTTAGATGTTGCCCCGATAATCCTTAATTGCGATCGCAAAAGCTTACACACAATCACGAAGAGAAACTTTGATAGATCCTAAATTTACACTACAAGAACGCAATAGTCCATACAAGAACGTGATGCATCTGCTGCTCAGCTCTACGCGATCTTGGTTAACCTCACGCAATCGCGAAGAGAAATATTCCACTCCTCAGCTGCTCATTTCTTCCTCTTCACGAACGCGACGTAGCCCACGCGTTCATGATTCAACTTCTGCCAACACTACACGTTTGCACTCCTCTTCCCGCGATCGCATTGAAAAAAATCCCCTCTGCCTCATCCAAACCTTCGCGATCGCAAGTCTCCTCACGCGATCGCGATGAAGAGAAGTTTGTAACAAAAACCAGCAAAAATCTGATCCTTCTCCAAGTCAAAAATGGTTCGTTGAGCATCTGAAACATACCCGAGGCCCCCGAGACCTTAACCAAACCCTCCAACCAATGCTAAAACATCATTCAAACTTGTTTCAACCTTCGAAACATTCAAAACAACATCAAAACACCTATTTAATCGGATTCAAGCCTAAGAATTCCAAAAACTCTAAAAATATGCTTTCGATCAAAAAGTCTATAAACTTCGTCCGAATAACCTGAAATTTTGAACACACGTCACATTCAACCCTACGAAGATACTCCAACTTCTAAAATTCCATTCCAACCCTCGGATTAAAATCTCACTATCGAATCGAAAACTTTAAAATCTTAACTTTTGGCATTTAAAGTCTAAATTAAAACACGCTCCTAACCCTGAAATCATCCAATGGAGCTAACGGAATCATCATATTTCCATTCTGAGGCTGTCTTCACACTTTTCTAACTACGGTCAACTTTCCAACACTTAAGCTCTCATTTAGGGACTAAGTGTCCCAAAACTTTCGAAACTTAAAACAGAACATCCCCGCAAATCAAAATAGCAGAAAAAATATGAGAAAAGCAGTTAATAGGGGATCAGGGCGTTAATTCTTAAGATGAATGACCGATTCGTCACAATAATAGGCACTACAACAATAATGGAGGTCCTACAAACACTGGATACACAGGAGGTTATAAAGCTAAAAATTTATTCAACAAGTCACTAGTTTATTGTGAGTACTACAGGTGAAAAGGACATACCACAGAGAATTGCTTCAAACTATATGGATATCCAATTGATTTCAAAAGCAACAAGAGATGAGGAAATTTCACTACTCAGTCCAACAATGTGAGCAACTATGGCAGTCAATCTTCAGAAGCTCAAAATAATGCCTTGGGAAGCTCAAATCTCAATTCTCTAGCTCATTTCTTTACTCCAGAATAGTACCAACAAATATTGCATATATTGAACAAAGGCAAGGATGTTGAACCTGTAGCTAATTCAGCAACTACAAGAACAACATGTAACATACATGCTTTTATGTATTCCTTGGTGAATCATAAGTGGATAATAGATACAGGGGCCTCTAATCACATGGTGCATAGTTTAAATCTATTGGATTCCTATAAAGAATTATCATCAGCAACAACAATAACCTAGTAAAATCTCACCTAGTGGGGTATGGGGAGGGTAAAGTATACGCAGACCTTACCTCTACCCCGAAGGGGGTAGAGAGGTTGTTTCCGGGAGACCCTCGGCTCAGAGACGAGGTTGTTATCTCCCTATAAAGAATTATCATAAATAGATAAAAACAAATTTTATCTCATTGGTGGTGAGAAGGTTGTTATTACACACACTGGATCTATTCCTTTTTCAGAGATAAGAAGGTTCAGAACATATCGCATATTTCAGAATTCAAGTATAATATACTCTCTATCTATAAGATCACAAAAGATCTAAAGTGTATGGTGGCGTTCTTCCTCAATTTTTGTGTCTTTCAAGAACTCTTCAGTGGGAAGGTCCTATGGATTGGTAAAGAAGAACTTGGTCTCTACATTTCTCAAGACTGAAGACATGCAATTTTCTGAACAAAATTTACCACCAATTATAAATACCATTGTTAGTAGTACAAATAAGTGTGTTAGTAAGACTAGTGAAAGCAGCACACAATCTTGCAATAAGTTTGATATGGAGCATAAAGGTTAGGACATGATACTTTAAAGGTAGTACAGAAAATACATAGCTTAAGTGATGTGCACCTGACTGGTGATCATTGTACTGTATGTCCCATTGCAAAGCAGTCCAGACTTCATTTTCATCTTAGCTTTTCATGTTCTACTTTTGTCTTTGATCTTGTGCATGCAGATATTAGGGGATCCTTGTAGCATCCCTACCCATGACAACAAAAGATATTTCTTGACCTTAGTTGATGATTACTCAAAGTATATATATTTGGATCTCTCTTCTAACCACTGAACCTGATACTATTATGGCATTGAAAAACTTCCTACCAATGGTGACAAGTCAGTTCAGGACCTCTATTAAATGTCTTAGAACAGATAATGACACTGAATTTGTGAATGATCAAGTGACCTCCTTATTGCAAAATCTTAGAATTCTTCATCAAAGTTCTTGTTTGTACACTCCTCAACGGAATAGAGCTGCTAAGAGAAGATACATATCAATTCGAAATATGGATAAAGCACTGATATTTCAGGCCTATATACCTTTGTGTTTCTGGGTCGAATGTGTGTCCACTGTAGTATACCTAATGAACATGCTACCTACTATTCTTCTTCAGGGAAAGACACCCTTTGAGGAACTTTATCATAAAGGTCCATCTATTCAGCATCTTAGAGTATTTGGGAGCTTTTGTTATGCCACTAAAGTATATGAAGTAGACAAGTTTAGTCCTAGAGCAGTCCCAACAGTTTTCATGGGTTATTCCTATTCTCAAAAGGGCTATGTACTATATGGTCTTCACTCCAAAGGTTTCTTTGTAAGCAGAGATGTTGTTATCAAGGAAGATGTCTTTCCCTTTAAGAATATGAGGTCCGGTGTTCCTTATCTATTTCCTATTATTGAGTTCATAGACTTATCTCCCATGTATAAGAATGCTCAACAATTATCTTCTGGCAACATTTCTCCTATCACTCAGTCATCTTCTCCTACACGTGTCGGTGATGATTCCTCAGCATCTATGTCTGCAGAGATTCCCATTGATCATTCAACTCCTCATGCAGCACTTATGAGATCCTCAAAAGCTTCTAAACCTCTTGTGTGGCTCACTGATTATGTGGTTCAACTTCAGAAGTCGACTTGCTCATATCCTATCTCATAATATGTGTCTTATGATCAACTCTCTCCTACTTATGAAGCCTCTTTAGTTGCTTACTCTACCATTACTAAACCTAATTCCTGCAGTGAAGCAAGTGCCGATCGTAAGTGGGTGGAAGCTATACAAGTTGAGATCTTAGCTTTAGAAGAAAACAACACATGGTCTTAGTAGACCTACCACCAGATAAAGTTCTTATTGGGTGTAAATGGGTTTTCAAATATATCCAATGGTTAGGTGAAGAGATATACGGTGCCTAGACTACACAGAAACATTCTCACCGGCAGCTAAAATGGTTACTGTGAGAGTTGCAGTTTCCTTAGCTACTGCTTCCAGTTGGTATATATTCTAGATGGATGTGCATAATATATTCTTGCAATGTGACTTGGTAGAGGAGGTTTACACACACATTCCAAATGGCTTTTCAAGCTAGGGGGAGTATCAGAAAGTGTACAAATTACACAAGTCCTTGTATGGGCTGAAGCAGGCACCCAGACAATGGAATCTCAAACTGATTGAAGCACTCCCAGATATGAAGTTTGTTCAAAGCTATTATGATTACTCTCTTTTTACTAAAAATATAGGAACAAAACTGGTGATAGTGTTAGTATATGTAGATGACTTGCTGATCATAGGCTGCAGTCTACACATTATTAGACAAGTCAGAAAAGAATTACAGGAAAGATTCAAGATGAATGATTTGGGAGAATTGAAGTATTTTCTTGGAATTGAATTATCAAGGTTTCAAAAGGATATCTTAATGTATTAGAGAAAGTATGACTTGGAAATGGTTTTTGAACTTGTCTTAGCAGGTGGAAACCCATTTTTTACACCTCTTGAGTTCAATCATAAACTTAATTCTGTTGAGTTTGATTAGGAGGTAAGCAATAATGCAAGCCTTTGTAGTACAGCTGCGCAGTCAATATATGCATGCACCTAAAGTTTCTCATATGGAAGTTGCAAAGAGAGTGGTAAGGTACATTAAGTCTATACCAGTACTTGAACTCTTTATGCCTACTGGTAGCTGGAATCATCTTATAGCCTATTGTGATTCTGATTGGAAAGCTTGTGTGGAGTCTAGAAGATCAGTTTTGGATATGTGGTAAAGTTTGGTGGTGCACTAATTTCCTAGAAATCAAAAAAATAAGGAACAATGTCCAAAAGCTCAACTGAAGCAGAATTTCAGAGTATGCCAACCATAGTTGCTGAGATTGTATAGCTAGTTGAGCAATTTAGAGAGATGGGCATGGATATCAAATTACCTATGTCATTGCACTGTGATAGTAAAACAGCTATTCAAATTGCTACACATCCTATCTTTCATGAGAGGACTAAGCATATAGTTATTGACTGTTATTTTGTAAGGGATAAATTGTTTCAAGGACTAATTCAAACGCAGCATGTTGGGACAACAGAGCATATTGCAGATTTTCTACCTAAGACATTGTGCAAACCACAATATGGGTACTTACTGAGCAAGCTGAGAATGAAGAATGTATTTTATCCCTCAGTTTGAAGGGGAGTGTTGAGGAATGTGGGGCCTATATATTTAAAGTGTAGAGTTAGTTAGTGTAACTAATTAGTGGACTAATATAGTAGTTAGTAGTTAATTCCTATAAGTAGTAGAATTACTCTGTAAATACATACACTGTACATTTTCAATATTCAGAAAGGGAGAAATGTTCTTCTCCTCCACTTCTATCTTCTCTCTATCTTCTCCATACACCGCCATAGCTAGAGCTCTTTAACAGATATGCACATGTTTTGTCTTCGTGAGATGAACCATCACTCATGACTGAAATATAGGAAAGAGGTCGCCTTCAATTGAAATTTTATTCATTTCATGCTTGGGATTGAGGCATGTTTGTTGTTGTTGATTGGTTGCATGGGCGGATTTACCGTCTTGTTAATGGTGCATGTTCTAAAAATTTTAAATCCGCCTTTGATTGGTTGGTTTTTGAACTCTCCACATTTTGCGGTATTTAGTCTCACCAAAATGTAACGGGACCTAAACTCAAGCATGAAGTGAAATATTTGCAGTGGAAACACTGAATTTGCATATAGTTAGTGGTAATTGCATGGATATAGTAAAACAAATACTTGATGATTGTGACGTTAGGTCCAGTGATAAATGTCACGAGGTGACTTGAAGGGAAAAAAAGAGGATTAAATTAGTTTCTAAATGACATTTCATCAACTTTTGACAAGTAAAAATATATTTTCCACACATGATATTCTATGCCATATTGTTGGACCTTGGACATGGCATTCTACCCAACTAAGAAACTTGCAGTACAAGTAAATGGAAAGTTTTCATTACCTAAAGCAAGTTCTTCCCAATTAGATTGTCACTTGTAGCTGTAGGAGAATCAAGACTATTGATAACTTAACTTTATTGAAATGCTAGCTTTTTAGTGAGTGACATGTCAACATTTTAGTGGATGTGCAAGTGTTGAATAAAATAGGAGTATTCTGTTGGTTTTTAATGGAGGATCCGGTTTGTATCACCATCACGTCCTTTAGAAAAGGAGTTTCTTTCCCACTTTCACGAAAGGCAAAAGCTATATACTAGTCATTCAGAATCCAAGTTTGTATCACCATCACGTCCTTATATTTTAAGGAGACTTATATATAAATATCATTTGCAATAACGTGATAGTATAAAATATTCTTTACACTATCAAATATTTTTACGTGTTATAGTAGGTAACATATTCTAGTTTCAAATTGACAAATTTTATATTTTAAGGAGCTCTATATGTAAGTTATCCTTTTAGTAATAACCTAGCTAATAATGTTTAACATTAGTTACCCTAACGGTGAATATTACTTAAACTCGTTTAACCTTTAGCGAGTGAAAACTACCACATAACACTTGCTACTTCCAAGCAATGGAAGCTTAAAAAAGAAGTTTCGCAACATGTAATTAAAATTGTTCAATTTTATGTATATTAAAAATAAAAAAATTATATACTATATATGATTTACCGAAAATTATATTGCATGGGGGTTGTTAATTAATTAGTCTAATAGCAAAGGTTAGTTGTCCCTTATTTAGTTTCCTCGGGTCCATTTTATGTGATTTTTTTGCCTTTTTTTGTGGTCCACAATATTTGATTTTTTCAGATATCAAGAAGGAATTTAACTTTTTCTTTCCAAAGTTGCCATTGGAGTGAAGAGTCTATGGGTAGTTTGTTATATATTCAATGAGCAAATTAAGGTTAATATTGTCAATTTCATTGTTAATTAATGCTAAAAGGTGAATTTCTTAATATGTATGGGAAAAAAAAAAGCCAAAATATCACTTAAAATGGACCAAATGGAATAATTGAAGTTGACACACATTTGGCCCTACCTAATTAATTATCATAGTCATCAGTCATCAGTCATCATTTATCATTTACAAGAATAACTAATTAACAACTGGTATTGTCAAGACTCAAGATTGATAATGGCTCTGTATAAATAAGTACTATTGATGGGAGTTGGTGGAGATTTACATATATGGTCCAGTCTATTAAGACATGATTAGAGGTTAATCAATGTTTAAGGATACCTTCCATGTATAGCATATATAACATGACTCTAGCTAATGTTGACATGATTAACAATGATTAGCTAGCATTGAACCCATATAGTTTAGGGGGGTCTTAATTCTGCTGATTCTAAATGTTGAGACCACAAGCTGTGTAAATATTTTTCCACTTGACATTACATAAGTATATTTTATTGCACCACGCGCGAAGTCCTAAAATTAAAGTGCCAATTCTCTTTGATGTAATTGGTGATATGGTCTCCAAAATGTCCTTTTGTGGGGGTTTTACAATTATTTATCCATTGAATGAATTAGTACATGTTGGGTTGATCAAGACAAGAGCAATTGTTACTTTGCCAATGATGAACAACCTCTTTAATGTAAAGATTGAGTAGAGCCATCATTAAATTAAACTTCTTTTAAATCGAATTAAATGGAAGCTATAGGGTTTACTATAGATGTATTACAATCAGAAAAATATTTGGTATAAGCTCCGTCAAATTAAAAAAAAAAAAATATATATATATATATATATATATATATATATATATATATATATATATAT
>MU782961.1:83801-122369 GCA_026770625.1 Nicotiana glauca | reverse complement strand
AGTAATAAAATGTATATCTTCTATTATATTACAAAAAAAATAGCAGACAAAAATATTAAACAAGTAATATGCTAATAATCTATCTATATATTATTAAAAGCCAAAGAAAAAGGCACCACATTAATACAAGTGGTAGCCTAGATAAAAGCCACATGATATAATTAATTAATAACAAAAAAATTATTTATTAACTACTCAAATATCGGTGAGGGTTGGGTATATCGTATTGATAAATAAAATGACAATTAAAATTTATTAAAGCAATACGGTCTAATAGTATCAAACAAGAATGATTATAATTTAATTTTTTTTTTAATATTGACCGCGCATCTCACGAATACGACTACTAATTGTTGTTAATGTGAGAAGTAGATCCTCAATTTATAAATATGCAAAGTTTGTCTTCCCAAGAAAAGGATAAAGCATATTATTAAAAGGATTTATTCCTTTTAGAAGTTTTTTCTTCTTTCAAAAAGGAGAGTTTTAATAAATTAAAAATTCAGAGCAAAATTCTAGCAAGACGTTAGACTATATTATCATCTCGAAGAAGAGTGAGATGCCAATTTTGCATCCTAAATCCAAATTAGCCGAGACTTTAATATAGTATTGAACACCAGGTAAAAACCAAAAAAAGAATAGAGCTCAAAAACAAAACGAAAATCACGAAAAAGAGATGACCAAAGTCACTATATAGCCATTAGCCCCTCGCCGCCTCATCCACCATTCTACTTGGCTTTTGTCTAAGAGTTTGCAAAAACTTATTTTATTTTGAGCTTTCGCAAAAAGTGTTGTTCCAGCTGCGTTTTTTAAGAGTTTTGAATATTACGAAAACTCAAAAACTGAGTTTGAAAATTTTAATTTTCTTTTTTTTTTTTTGTGTGTGCAAAAACAACTCAAACAAACAATTTATTTCAAAAACTAAACTTTGCCAGCTCCAATACAAAAGCCAATAATTAAAGGAAAATATGTTTGTAAAACAAACTTTGTTTAGATAAAAGGAAACCTAAGCAGAATTGGAACAGACTAAGGCAGCGGTACTGTCAAAGTATATAAGAGCTGTAAGAATGTCTGTCTTTTGACAAGGACCACATTCAAATGACAAAATTAAATGTTGGCTTTAATTATTTTTCTAAGAGGAAAAATAATAAAAATATTTAAGCTTCAGTGTGTGGGATCGAGACCTTTTTAAAAACTTTGGAAAAGTGTAATGGCATTGCGTGTAAACCACAAATCATAAAGTTGCATATTCTATTAAAAAATATAAAGGCATCATGTGCTGCTGATCTGTAAAAGATATTCAAGAAACTGGCTGCTGCGTAGATGCCAACAGGTATCAGCTCAGTCATTTTCCTCTCTATCCTTTTGTTAATTCTCATTGCCCCAACCCCATACTTTCGCTCTTCCATAAAGCAAGTAAAGCAACTACTTTAGGTTCCATATTTGTTCAGGTCTAATTTTTCGTTACACCTAATAGGCTATGTATAAGTTTTAAAAAAAAGTTATGTAAAGTGAAAAAGTTTGATTTCTATCTTTAACAAGTATAGGGAAGAAAGATTTGCAATTGCTATAATTTCTACCAAGAAAATTGTACTTTAAATAAATATCGAATCCAAAGTTTATTAGAAACATATGATATATAGGAACTAACATTTTGATGAGAATCTCAAAATCTTCCGATGAGTCTTTTGGAGTTCATTATTTTATACATAGTAGACAAGGCTATTTTTTCATTTCAAAATAGATTTGAACACTTCGAACCATATGAAAATATTTTGGTTTTCTATTTAGCCGTAAAAATTAAGATCACTAGATGATTGAAATTAAAAAAAAAAAATACCTTAATCTTGAATGTTCCTTAAAGAATAATAATCAATTCGATATTGATGGTTTAAGTTTATTTTCGGAATTAAAATATTAAGATAAGTAGTACAATTAGAAGATAACAGTTTAATTAATACACTCGGTCAAATGAAAAAATTAATTTTTTCCAATGCCTATATTACTTACGGAATAAAATTTTAATAACTCTTGTTTCTGTCGCTTCAACGAAAAGAAATTTTCAAAATTAAAATTGATAAAATCTCACCTAAGATCAATAATATCTCGATAAAGGTTAAATGGATTAGCGATATTGTCAAATAAAAAGACTTATTAGGAGTTACTGATTATTTAAAAATATATAATATTTTTTATCTAAGAAATGCTAGAAAAATAGACTTCAAATAAATAAATAATTTTTGCAAAAAAAAAATTAAGGCCCCTCAAAAAGTTTGGCTTTAGGCCACAAAACTCGTCGAGTCGTCCCTGCATGCTCCTTCGGATTCAAGATTTAAAATTTATAAATTCTTATGGTGATATCAAATAATATGTAATAATAATTTAATAAAAAGTCAAAAATATATAAATATTTAATTAATTTTTAGTACAAAATATAGAGTTTAAGCAAAAATTACTAGGTTCGCGTCAACCTATAAAATATACTACTCCTATATCAGATCTGCGTCGGCCCCCTCCACGTTGGAGTCTTTTCTTCTTTAACTTTTTCTGGTCCTTTCATTTTATAGTGTCAATAACTTCCAACATTTTGAGAATTAAGAGCATGTTTAGTCCTAAAGTCAAGTCTTATGTTAGATTAACTTAGAGACAGTAAAATCATTTTTATGTAAACTAAGGGCATTAGTTGGGTTCATTTATAAGTGCTTCCACAGCTCAAAGATGCGAATATAGAACAAGAACAACGTAGGGATTCCTAGTTAGTTTCTTTATAGATAGTAGACCAACAAGAAAAAAAGTAAGAGACTATTATATGTAAAGCTACAAACTTTAAGTCACAACTTTTAGAACGTGCAGATTTGCCTTTTGGAGTGGCCCAATTTTAATTTCTTCTTTCGAAAAGTTGCTATCACACGAGGCAATATCCAGTGCATACAAACACGGACCCATCAAAATCACTCAAGAGTAAAAATAATAATATATTTTTGTATTAATAAAAAGAAAAGAGAATGAGCCAATGAAAATAAAGCAACTATTAATAATGGCAAGCAAATGGAAAATTTAACTTTTAAATTGCTCCAATTGGAAGTATCCCAAGAGCTTTGGTGCGTATATAACAAGAAAATGACCTAAATCTTTCTGGTAAAGTGGTACTACTGGTTCAATGCTCTCTTTTTTGCCTACAATATAATCAGTTTTCTGCTATTCGTTTTTAACTGCAGATTCCAATAGTGAACCAAAAGTCCATATCTGAACACAATACTATATACTTTCTGGCCTTCTCATGCTTTTTACGTAGTTTAGCCTAATTGGTCTCTCCATCTGTTGGGTTATAACTGCAACCTTAAAAAGGAAGTTAAGCAGCTTATGATCGAGACCTCTAGCTCTAGTTCAATTGAATTTAATTTCTATATACTGATATTATATAATTTTTTAACATCATAAGATTAAGATGACGTACAACAACAAGTATTACAAGTTACCTGCTATAATTTGTATAAAATAAACTAATGGAGCAAAAATTTCGTGCACTTTCGGTGCATGTAAGTGTAATGAATCCATTTCAATAAATTATACTATTTGTTTACCTTTAAAATGAGTAACAATTAAATTTGTACGCGGTTTAAAGGATACATGGTTTAATTTAACACGAATGGTCAAAGAACAACAAGTAATTGAATTAAAAGAAAACAAAACGATCAAATCAAATGTGACGATGCAATTAAGCCTCACGTTAGATTTGAATTGCTAAAGATCGGTTCCAATCGAACCATCGGAATAGAGCTCGGTTGTAACTGAATGAATGAACATCTTGAAGAATACTTGAACAATTTCTAAAAGACAAAAGTAATTGTTTTGCTTTGATATGCGTATCAATAGTCACCCAAAAAATAAAAAGGTTCTCCTCTTTATATAGTAGGGGAGTTTCAACCTAAATATAAGTCCAAATAAGGTAAAAATTATGTCCTTACCTTTTTCCAAAGAAAACACGATACACGGTTAATATCGGGCGTGCTACACGCCGTAATTTCTGGCTGATGGCGGATATTTCAGCTCCTCGTTCGTCCTCTTTAACCGTCTTCCCATCGATCTTGATTCTTCGTTTTGCTCGAGCTTGATTCTTCCCATGTTTGGCCTTGCTCGATTCCCGACGTATCATTCATCCACCCCTGGGCTCCGATCTATTAGCACCCTCAGCCTTATCCGAGCCAGCGTCAAATCACGTCGTCCCTCGGTTCTTCAATCGAAAATCGGGGGTAACTTTATCCTTGATATTACCCATACACAGATAGTTCCCTCACTTCTCGGAGAGTTGATTTATAAGAATAATGAGAAGTGAGCAATTGACCCCCGGTTCCTTCCTTCATACACCATAAGCAAGTTGACGAGCTGAAACGTCTCATCAGTTGCGTCGCTCTAATTTTGGACACGTGTCAACCACCTGTTGATATGTGAAAATTCACGCATTCATTATTCTTTCCCTATAAAAGTTGTTTCCTTTTTTCACTTTTTTTTCTTTCTGATTACGAACCTTCTTGAGTTCCCCTCGAGTGTTTCATCAATCCTTTAAATCTTCATAACAAATTCTTCACATCTTCATATCTTCATATTCTATCTTCAAACCTTCGTATCAAATTTTTAAAACTTCATACCAAACCTTCAAACCTTCATACCAAATCTTCAATACTTCATATTTCCATATTGAGATGGCTAAGGCTTCGAAATTGGTACCCTAAAGCACTGCCCTCACAACTTCTTCCTCGGCAACCGAGGCTAGGGCGACGCTTTCGGTAGTGGCCCCGGGACCCCCTCTTAGAGAGTTCATTCCCGGTGGATGCTCTATAGATAACGACTTCAAGGTCGAAAAATCCTCTGCACAAAGAGACCAAAGCGAGGAAGTGTGGAGGTATGTCTGCTCCATCACTGAGGAAACGTTTGTCTGCTCCATCACCAAAGAAATGCTCAAAGTGGTCCGAGAGCATTGCAAATGGAAAGCCAAAGACATTGTCGTTTCGAGTCCCGATGAGGATATCACGACGTATGTGGAAGGATACATAAAAGTTTATACATATCATTTCACGTTTGGTACGGTAGATACGGTGATCCTCGAGTTCTATAAGAGGTACAAAATCTGCCTTAGGCAAATTCTCCCATCTTTTTGGAGGATTGTGACTCTCCCCCATCATTTTGCTAACAATACGGAGGATCCTCGATTCATAATTTACCATCTTCTCTGAATCTACAGCCCCCGGATCTAATGGAGGTTAATCAAGCTCGGTCGTTGGGCAAAGAAAACTCCCTTCTCCTGCATAGACCGGTTTATGAATCGAGCTTGACAAGGAAGGTTTGTTTAGATAAAGACCGAGGATCTCATTCCTTTCGTTTCTTACTGTTCCCTGAGAAGTGGAACTCAAAACGTAAGTTTACTTCCTCCTAAGTTGTCAAAGTACTCTTTTGAATCTACTTTTTTTTTTTTTTTTTTTTTTTTTATTTGACATGCTGTTGTCGCCCGAGTCCCTAGTGTGGTCCCTCATTTGAGGGAGCGGGTCGAGGACATATGCAAATAACTCACCTATCCCGAGTGTGAGTGGCGCAAGATTTCCAAAGGCAAGTGGGAAGCTTGTCCTCATGTTGAGTCCTCTCCCCTTTTTTTCTTGGCCATTTCTCATTATCATTGTTATGACTAAGTCTTTTCCTTTCACATGTTTGACTAAGACCACTAAACTTCAGGAAATCACCGAGTTCGTGCCTCGACCCCATCTACAAAGCCCTCATGTTCATTATGGCCTAGTGCCGAAGCTGCTGCAAAGAATGAGGAGAAAATGAAAAAGAATAAAAGTTCTCCTGACTCCTCGTACGCTCCTGTCGAGGCTAAGAAGAAGAATATGATTGTGGTCAGGGTCAGAAAGAGCACCAAGAAATCTTAAAGTGCTCGAATCCCGGATTTCGAAGCTCTTCATCGGCTCAAGGACTTCCCCAAGGATGACGATGACATGGAATTCATCGTTCACGAACCGATAAACTTCACACAAGAGCTTGTAGGCCCGGAGAGGGACGATCGCAAGGCTGAATCTTCCTCAGCTCGAGAGCCCGAGAAGGAACATGTGGCCACTGCTTCTCAAGAAGCCCCTCGAGTACCGAGAACAAATGTTCTTAAGGACGACGTCGTAATCCATATTCAAGAATCTCGACCTCAGCTGGAGGCCACTTTAAATAAAGCTCGAGCTGTTGAAGAAAAACCAACCGACGCATCCTGGGCCATAGATGAATCCCTCAACTTGTTTTCCGATGGTGTGGACGTTGACATGCTAGAGGATTACCTTGGATTTAGCTACCTTGAGATCCCTAAATTGGTCGTACAACCATGGTCAGGTGAGCCAAATTCGAGCTCAAAGATCGAGAATACGTTTCTCACCCCGAGTGTGGATCGATCGGCTCCAACCCTACACCACTATAAAATGGCAAAGAGTGGTCGATGCAGCTTTTATCTGAAAGGTTGAGATCGATATCCACAAGGAGCTAATATTGGTTGGGAATTGAGTTTCTATCTAATCTATTTACGCATGTTGTTCTTATTTGCACTTCTAATCATGTTTTATTTTGTTTTAATTCTACTTTTAAAACTAATGAATGTTGAAAATAATCTAAGTACAATATTTTTGTAAGGATTTTCTCAATTGGTAAAAGGCACTAGGGAAGTGACACACCTAGGTGAGTATCTGACGGGGTCTAAAACTTAGGATAAACTTGTTATAATTGGGATCATGATATAATCTTACACATAGTTACTCACTCTATACCTCTCGGTAGTTTGGGTGACTTTGCCCTAATTGGCTTTCTCAAGCCCAATTGGGTGTTCAAACAGCAAGCAAAATTGGCTCAAGCCAGGTATTACTATGTCTAGGTTTAACCCTTTAATTGGGGTTATCAATTCATGAATGCACCCCAATTCCTTGTTAGCCTGAATTTTCTAGACTTAGTCTCTCTTTCTCAAGAAGTGTATAAGTCATAAAGGCACGAATTATTGTTTGCGACCACCAATTCAATAATTAAAGCATGAATCAAGCTAAATATCATTAACCTATAAACAATTAAGCCCTAAAATTGAAGTCCCATTAAATACCCACACTAGGGTTGGGTCACAACCCTAGCTATGTGTTTAGATACTCATAATCAAGTAGAAATAAAAGATGAAGATGAAATATAAGCCATAAAAAGTAATTACAAGAGTAAAATCTAAGATTAATAGCTAAAGATTCTCTAAAATTACTCTAAGAAGTAAAACATGGTTGTTCACGTGCTCCTCAAAACAACAGATGGCCTAAAAATGTGAAAAAGAACTATTTATACACAACTTAAATTTTTGGACAAAAATACCCTTACGGAGGTTCCATTGTCAGCGGAAAAATGGGCGCCTCAGCGCTTGGTCTTTCACAGACGCTGTAAAAGCGAGCACAGACCGTGTTCCTTCCATTTTGGACTGGGACTAGGCTAAATTCCGCTGGGAGCATAAAAATGACCCCATCAGTGTTGGCTTCAGTCGCGGCCGCGTAAAATGTTCGTGGGCTGCGTTTCTCATTTATGTTCCAATTTCTAAGGTCTCTGAATCTCTTTTTTGCCCTAAGCGTAATTTGCATCGCGATAGCGTCAAGTGTTCTGTTGCCATGCTATTTCACCGCGATCAGCAGTATCTGTTGTACCCCTAAAATGCCTCATCTGAATCTCAATTCCGTTGTTAGTGTAATTGTGGCAGCCCCAGCGGTGGACTTTCCACGATCGTCTTTTTCCTTCGTTGTCAGCGCTTTTGTCTCAACTTTGAACTTGCAGTTTTAACTCCTTTATGAGTTGGTTATGACTTTCTTACTTCATTTTGACCAAACCCTGCAAACAAGCACAATAAGTTAGTTTTTAGGAATACTTTTACACAATTTTTATCCAAAACCTAAGCAAAAGAGAGCATAAGATAGGCTAGAATCCCTAGTTATCAGCTCCCCCAAACTTAAGCTTTTGCTTGTCCTCAAGCAAATAAAATAATTCCCACCTCTTCAAGATAAAAGAAAGGAAAATTCCAGTTGTTCTAAAGTGACTTCAGTAGGAATCAATTGGGGCTTACCCTCAACAAAAATGCATTAACAACAACACACAACCATTTTAGCACAATGGCTTTAGTGCGACACAAGAACATCAAGAGTTGACTTAACTCATCAAGGAAATTCTCTCTATTACGTAGGTCGCTATGGAACCCAAACTCTTTCTCCTCTACTCTCTATAAGAAAATCTCTCTTTAGATTGTAGCACCTAGAACGAGGATTGTGAAAAAAACAATCATCTCTCTCAAGGGAAGGTCACAAGTCTGTCTCTAAGTACCATAAGCTTGCCCTTTATGTGAATCACCACTAATGTAAGATCACTCAACTTGAAATCAAATAAGGCTTTTGTAGGAATGTAATGAAGGATTTTTAGTTCAAGGTAGGATATATCGGTCGATGGAGATCTCATCTTTCCTTAAGCACTTCATTTTTTTCATTTTGGCTCACATTTTTTTGACTCTTTGAGTCATTTTCTTCTTACTTAGGGGACTAGAGAGACACACTGTCACTCTTTCTTGTTCATGTCAGCCATTTTTCTCATTTCTAATCATTCCAAGCCTTTTATCTTTGCTTTTATTGAATCCCTTCATTTTTTCTATATTATTCACTTTCCTTTTGGCTTTTCTTTCCTTTTCTTATATTCAGTTTGTACTTTTTATAACTTTTGCATTCCTCGTCTCTCCCCCCAAACTTATACTTTTGCTAATTGTGTTAAGGAAAGATCGGGTGCCAAGAGATGATCATTTTAGAACGGATAAAGGCTTGTATCATTGTTATTGAAAGTAGGGGTGGGCATCGATCGATTCGGTTCGGTTATGAATATTATCGATTTTGCCTATCGGTTATTAGTTTATAAATATGATAAACCGATAACCAAACCGATAAGATATTGGTTATCAGTTATCGATTAATCGGTTATTGATCATTATCGGTTCAGTTATCGGTTTACCCGATAAGGTAAACTAAAAATTAAGAGTATTGTCCTAAACCCACAGAAATGCCTAAACAAATTTTCGATAGAAATAGCTCTCATGAGTAAGACGCATTAGAAATCTTTATCCAGGGCTGGCTTATTGCTAAGATTAAAATTGCGAAAAGCATCATAAAAGTGCTGATATATATTACTTGTTGCTTGGCAAAGGCCATGAGATCAGTTGAAATGAACTATTTGTTACCACAACTGACCTTTTACTTATGGTTGGCTAGATAATCACTATAAACACTAAACAGAAAAGTTATGGCAGTAACATATTGAGTATTAGCTCCATCTCTAAGGTGAATGAGACCCCTGATAAATTACACATTTGGTAGTTGAACTTGTTAAACCATTGAAATAAGTTCCTGCTAATGTTCTTCCCTTTTCTGAGGAAGATAGCTTTTATAAGTTTTAGTAATATACTTGTGAAATCATGTATATGAAACCCTAGTATGTATATAATTAAGGGTAAACTAGTAAATTAGTTAACCCTTATTGGGTTATTGGTTTCAATAAGAGAATTGCTAAACCGAGCCTGAACTGATAAATCAATAAATAAAATTCTTACCCGTTAACGAACCGTTAACCCAATAACCCAATACCGATAACCCAATAAGTAATTAATGGTTCGAGTTATCGATTTTACCCAATATATGTCCACCCCTAATTGAAAGAACAAGGGCAATGACTCAACGAGGTTGACTAGGGATAAAATATTTGGTGGGCTATGGATGCTTTCAAGTTTTAAGTTGGATCAAGGAAAGCTTATAATCATTTCTCAAGTTGAGCTACACTTAGAATTTTGCCTAGACAAACATTTAGGGCAAGTTCTAGACTTATTATGGGACTTGGACTTGCAAATTAATACCTCACCACACAAGCTATTGGATTGCTAAAGAGAGAGAGAGGCGAGGGCCCACAACAACCTTAGCTAAGATTTGAGCAACGCAAATGGTTCCGAAAAATCACTCGATTACTGTTAAGTCAACCCAAGAGTCTAAAGTTCTCAACTATCACCATCCTATACACATCAATTTGTTTCTAACCATAAGGTCAAAGGTAAATGTGTTAGGCCCAAGTGAAGCTTTGCCTGAGACACTGGTATTCATTTGCTACTATTTACATAAAAACAAAAAGAAAAGGGAATCAAACCCTTAAGAAGATTGTCATGCCATCCATCATCGGAAATAGCCACCCGGTTCACACAAATTCTACCTTTGGAAAGAACTGTGATATTAAGAAAACCAAAGGCTTATTTATCAAGAAAACTTGTAAAAGTAAGAAGCTACTAAATGAAATAAGAAGCTATACTATTAAGGAAAATTTCAACAGAAGTTATGAAGTAAAATGCGGAAAGTAAACTGAATATGTACAATAGGGGATTTAAACGAATATACATAAAAGGGGAATGAATATATACATGGAAAGTTAACTTTATATACATAACGAAAAGTGAAAAATAAATGGTAAAGTTATATACATACCAAAAGTGAAAAATAATGATAAAGAAAAATAAGTATCATTAGTTAAATTCCAGTCATCAAATCAAAATAGGACCCCCCCTCCCTATAAAAACTAGCATTGTCCTCAATGCTAAAAGCAAAAATAAGATCAAAGAGGGGTTAAAGAGTAAAAAAAAAACTCCCTATGTGGTCTACATCGGATCATGCACCTCAGTGGGGTCACTGGCTGAGTCTTGTGGCTGGACTGAGTCATCTCCCCCGGGGTCCTCCAGCTCAATCTCCAAATCATCAGTCTGGGGGATTACCCCTCTCATCATGGGATCTCTATAAGCCTCCTACTCTGGTGCCTGCTCTGCCTGAACTGCTGGAGCTGGGTCTTCTAATAGTAGCTCCAATGAATATCTCCAGCTGATCTAATCTTGTCCACCTCCTTCCTCAGCAGCTTTACCGACTCCTTGGAAGGCCTAGTTTTCTGTATTTTCTTTGTTTGCTTGCTCAGGTCCGTTATTTCCTTTCCTTATGCCTCCAAAGTGGTCATAATCAGCTTCTTGTTGACCAGAGCTTCTTCTGGTTGTCTAGAAGCTCCTGTAGTGATTCCTCCACGGAAGCTGGCACCTGAGGCTATGCCAGAGCTTACTGAGCTACCACTGTGCTGGATATGACAAACAACTTTGATGTAGCTGCCTGCATCTAGTTTTTGATGCAGGACAGAGTCTAGTTAACCCTCAGTGCAGTGAGAGGGTAAGCTGATGAAGAAGGCACCGAAGAGGGCATTGAAGTAGATGGTCCGAAGGGAGGATGATGTATGGTAGTGGGAGGCTCGGAACCAGTATCCACCACCCCTGGCTCTTCAGATTGGCAAATGGAAGTGGAGGCTTTGCCCCTTAGACTTGGGGTTTCCTGAACCCTGAAGGCTGTACCAGGAGAATGGTCTCTTAGGCTTCACCTTGGTCTCAAGATATCTTCCCTCGACTTCCTGATCCTCCAGGTACATGGTGAGGAAGTTCAGGAAAAGGTATGAACTCTCATTCTTTTTTACCACTCCGGTGATCACCCTAGACATAATATTCCCAACATTGATCGGGTACCCCTCCATGATATCCCCCACTATAATAGCCCAAGAGACCGGTATATCACTGTCATGAGTAGTGGGTCTAACCGGCTACACACAAATGTCTCCCTTCGCCTCGAAGCTTAGAGTGTTCCTGTAGATTGGGACCCCAGGTGTCGGCCAAGGAGGATTAGTCCCTGAAAGAGTAATCACTGATACTAACTACGGGCGGGCTGACTCATCCATCCCACCTTCTCCAGATACAAGGACTCATCCTCGTCATTGAACCCAACATACTCATTCAGAGTCTTGCCATGAAATTTGATCTTCTTGTTCCAGACTTTGGTAAAAAATGTCCCTTTTTTTGTGTGAGCGACATTGGCTTAAAAATCTTTTACAATGCTCATTGTCCTCCGACAGCTTGCTTGTGAAGAATTTCCACCCCGCTCTTTCATCAAATTGCCTCTTCACATTGGGGTTGTGGGGTAGAAGATCCATTTCTATGAATTACCTCTCATGTGTAAGTGACCTCTGTGGCTACCACTCTCGAAACTTGTGGTAGGCTTTTTCGCTGACAAATCTTTCTTGTCATACCACTGGGTTCCTTGTTCTTTCCAACCCTCTTGTCTGGATGTCACCACCCCTCCCGTCGTCAGGGATCTCAGCATCTATATCAATAGGGTCCTGTCTAGGTAGAGAAATTGGAGTAGTTGGTGAGGTCAGAGTTGCAGCATGTGAGGAAGATGATCTCGAAGCCTCACTACCTCCCTCTAAGCCATCAGACAACTCAGTAGAGGAGGAGGGTACATCCACCACTCGGTACCTCTCTGAGAAATTTGGTACATGAGTAGGTACAAAATCATCTTGCGAAGCTTCTTGAGAAGCGACATAGTCACTACCCTCAGAATAGGATATGGATCTATCCGCAGCTTTAATGGCCTTTCGCATTTTCCCAATGGATTGTTGTAATGCTAGGGGTAACTTGATTTTTCCTCGTCCCCTACCCCGGGAAGACTCTGCTTTCACTTTTTTGTTTCTCACTTCCACCTCTAGATTTGACCATTGTCTGCATATGTAATCAGTGAAAGATCATTAGTATTGTTGCTAAAATAATCAGCAAAAAAAGGCAGATGAAAAATTTACAGTGTTCTAACAGGCATAGGTCCGTTTACAGCAGAAAAAGAGGCGCGGTCGCGGACACACTACCACTGAGAGCGGAATTTTGAATGTAGTCGTGGAGGAATAGGATTCAGACTACCCTATCTCTGATGTTGAACAACCGATGAGAGAAGAATTTTAGGCGCGACCGCGAAAGTTGTACCGCTGTCCGCAGAAAAAACAAACGCGGTCGCAGACCCAGTTTGACAAGTCTCTGAACCTAGAATCCGCTATCCACAAAAATTGAAATGCAGTCGCGTAAAGCAGGCTTCTATCAGCAAAATTTTCACTGTTGACCACAGAATTCAATCATTTTTAACTCAGGACTTCACAAGAACGCTAACCGCGGAATTAAAACCGCGTCCACAGAATTTAAAATTTAAACGGGCAATCCTAGGGTTTCACTTTTTCTTGACATTAACGGGCATCATGAAAACCACTCACCCCTACTAGGCTTGCCCAACAAGTTTCTTTTTCAAATCCTAACATCAACTAATTACCAACTACTTAACCCTAGTTAAAACTAAAAGAAAAGAGAAAGAAATTAAAACCAAAAGAAAAGAAAAGCACAAATTTAAAAATAATGTGATGAATTTAGCATACCAATTGTTTGATGAGTGATAGAAATGGACTCTAATTTGGTGTTATTGCAGATTAGGGCTCAGTGTAGAGGAGATGAACAGTAACTTCTTTCTTTTGAGAGAGTAAATTGCGAAAAGGGTAAAAGGCCTAATGATCGTCTATTTATACTAAAAAGTATTGGGACCCACATATGTTACCTGACGCTGCCGCAAAATTCTACTGTGGTCCGCGCTTTTACATGTTCTGGAGAATTTCATGTTCAACACTACCGCTGAAAGTGAAAAAATGGGCGCAGCCGCGGAACAGGTCCGCTGACCGCAAAAAAGGCACCGTGGACGCGGATGAAACTTCATAGAGGTCTTATTTTGGGACTTTTCAAGTTCGTGTCCTCTACCAAATTATGCCCCACAAAAAGCTTCCGCTGACTGCAGAATTTTGAATGCGGTCAGCGGTCCAATTACAGACTTAGCCAAATTTTTCCAGTATTGTCCTACACTGCATCAAACATTCCTACACACATCTCACAACCAGTTAATCTAAAACAAATCCTAAAATAAGAAGAAAATCAAAAGGAAGAAAAACACATGGGTTGCCTCCCAAGAAGCGCCTGATTTAATGTCGCGGCACGACATAGGTTACAATCAATCATTTGAGATGGATCATTTCCACCACGGGGCTATCATCAAACTTGCCAAGATAGTGCTTCACTCTGTGCCCATTAACTCTGAAGATTTCACCATTTTTGTTTTTCAAATCAAGAGCACCAAACGGAGTTACATGTACCACTTCAAAAGGGACACTCCATTTTGACTTGAGCTTTCTCGGAAACAGTCGTAACCGAGAATTGAATAGAAGAACCAAATCACCTTCCTTGAATTCCTTGCTACGAGAATACTTCTCATGTAAGTACTTCTTCTTGTCCTTATACAAGGACGAGCTAGAATAGTCATGGAACCTAAACTCATCAAGTTCATTGAGTTGCTCTACCCGGAGATTTGCTGCGATATCCCACTCAAGATTTAACTTCTTTAGCACCCACATGGCCCTACGTTCTAACTCAAATGGAAGATGGTACGCTTTCCAAAATACCAACTGGTACGGAGACATACCAATTGGAGTCTTGTAAGCAGTCCTGTAAGCCCACAAAGCATCATCCAGTCTCTTTGACCAGTCAATCCTATTTGCGTTGACAGTTTTTGACAATATGCTCTTTATCTACCTATTGGAGACCTCAACTTACCCACTAGCCTAAGGATGGTAAGGGGTTGATACCTTGTGATTGACATCATACTTTGAAAGCAAAGTGTCAAATGCCCTATTGCAGAAATGAGAACCCCCATCACCGATGATTGCCCTAGGAGTGAACCAACCTTGTAAAAAAAATTTCAAGAAAGCCACTACACTCCATGCCTCATTGTTGGGTAAAGCAACAACTTCAACCCACTTGAAGACATAATCAACAGCAACCAGAATGTACGTGTTACTACATGAACTCACTAAAGGCCCCATGAAGTCAATGCCCCACACGTCAAACATGTCAACCTCAAGATTAGTGGTGAGAGGCATTTCATCCTTCTTAGAGATCCCACCAGCTCTCTGACACTCATCACATCTCTTCACAAGCTCACTAGAGTCTCTTACAATGTAGGCCAATAAAAACCACAACTGAGCACCTTTTGAAGCAGTTCTCACCCCACTATGAGGACCACCGTAGGGAGGGGGAATGAGAAGCAGCAAGAATACCTATTTGCTCCTCTTCCAAAACACATCTCCGGATCGCACCATCATTACAAATCTTGAATAGATAAGCCTCGTCCTAGTAGTAGTCCAAGCTATCCCGTTTAAGATTCTTCCTTTTGTTAGAAGAGAGCTCACACGGGACAATGCCAGTCATAAGAAATTTGGCAACATCAGCAAACCAAGGCATACTCTTCAAAGATACAAAGAAGATTTGCTCATCCGGGAATAAATCATTGATTTCGAGGCTATCACGGGGCCTCCCCTCTTCCGCCAAGTGGGACAAGTGGTTCGTCACTTGGTTTTCACTCCCTTTTCGATCAACAATTTCAAGGTCAAACTCTTGAAGAAGTATAACTGATCTCATCAACTGAGCCTTAGAATCCTTCTTTATTATCAAGTAACGGAGTGCCGCGTGATCGGTGTGAACAATCACTTTGGAACCCATGAGATAAGGCCTAAACTTTTCCATTGCAAACACAATTGCTAGAAACTATTTTTTCATCACCGTGTAATTAACCTAGGCATCATTCATCATTTTGACTGCATAATACACCAGGTGAAACATCTTGTTCACTCTTTGACCCAAGACCGCTCCTACCGCAATATCACTTGCATTGCACATGAGCTCAAATGGTAAGATCCAATTGGGTGCGGTAATAATGGGAGTGGTTGTCACTTTGTACTTGAGAAGTTCAAAAGCTTTCATGCATTCATCATTAAACACAAACTTTGCATCATTTTCCAATAATTTGCACAAGGGATTCGCTAGCTTTAAAAAGTCTTTGATGAACCTTCGGTAGAACCCCGCATGCCCAAGAAAGCTCCTAACCCCCTTGACGGAAGTAGGAGGAGGAAGTTTTGAAATCACTTCAATCTTCACCTTGTCCACCTCAATACCGTTCTTTGAGATCTTATGGCCAAGGACAATGCCTCCTCGACCATAAAGTGGCATTTTTTCCAATAAGCACTAGATTTGTCTTTCCACCTCGGGCTAGCACCTTGTCAACATTCTTCAAACATTCATCAAAGGAGTCACCCACAACACTAAAATCATCAATGAACACTTCCAAGAAGTCCTCCACCATGTCCGTAAAGATAGCCATCATACACCGCTGGAAGGAAGCCGGCGCATTACACAAACCAAATGGCATCCGTGAAAATGCGAAGGTCACATACGGGCATGCGAAGGTGGTTTCCTTTTGGTCCTTCGGAGCAATCAAAATCTGGTTGAAACTTGAGTGCCCATCTAGAAAGCAATAGTAGGCACGCCCGACAAGTCTATCCAGCATTTGGTCAAGAAACGGAAATGGAAAATGATCCTTGCCAGTCATTTTATTCTGCTTCCGGTAGTCCATGCATACCCTTCATCCAGTGACAGTCCTAGTGGAGATCAATTCTTTTTGCTCATTTGTGACCACAGTCATACCCCCTCTTTTTTGGCACACATTGTACTGGTGAAGTCCATGAACTATCCGATATGGGGTACATAACCCCTGCATCTAGAAACTTGATCACTTCCTTCTTGACGATATCTTGCATAGCCTCGTTCAACCTCCTTTGATGTTCCATGGAGGTTTTGGCATCATCTTCAAGTATAATCTTGTTTATGCAAAAGGCGGGGCATATTCCCCGAATATCAGGTAGAGTCCATCCAATTTCCTTCTTCCTTCTTTGGAGCACCTCCAGGGTGGCATCTACCTGCATGTTAGTAAGACACAAAGAAAGAATAACAGGTAAAGTTGAACTAGGGCCCAAGAATTCATACCTGAGATGTGAAGGCAAAGGCTTCAACTCTAATATGGGGGTTCCTCAGTTGAGGGCTTTTTTGGTGGAGTCTTTCTGTTCTAAAGATCCAAGGAGAGTTTACGGGACTTATAGGAGTAACCCATTCCGTGCAAAGCATTGACATACTCTACCAAACCTTCATCCTCAGCCACATCATGGTTCAACAATACCATTTCCAAAGGATCCTCCACATTGATCGTGGCACTCGTATCGTCATCTATCACCTCCGTTACAAGACCAAAAAAGCGCAAACTTTAGTACTATTCGGCTGCCTCATTGATTTACACACACGAAAGACAAGTTTTTTGTCACCCACCCGGAAGGTGAGCTGTGCTGCTTCCACGTCAACCAATGCCTTCCCAGTTGCTAGGAAAGGCCTTCCCAATATTATAGGCACCTCATAGTCAACTTCGCAATCAAGAATCACAACATTCGTAGGTAAAATAAACTTGTCAACACGGACAAGAACATCATCAATAATACCAAGCGGCCTCTTCAATGTTCTATCCGCAATTTGCAATCTCACTGAAGTAGCTCTCGGTTAACCAATACCCAAAGTTTTGAACACGGATTAAGGCATCAAATTTATACTTTCTCCCAAATCACACAAGGCCTTTGCAAAATTTGCACTCTCAATGGTACATGGAATGGTGAAAGCTTTGGGATCTTCAAGCTTTAGAGCCATCGAGTGCGCAATTTCACTCACTTGATGAGTCATTCTGATGGTCTCATAATCCATAGATCTCTTTTTAGTTACCAAGTCTTTCATAAACTTGGCATATCTCTACATTTGCTTAAGAGCTTCTACCAAAGGAACATTGATCGACAAGCTTCATTATCTCAATAAACTTCTTGAATTGGTTTTCATTCTTTTGCTTCGCAAGTCTTTGAGGATAAGGTGGAGGAGGCCTTGGCAAGGGAGCCTTAGCCTTGGGAACTACCATTTCCGGTATGTCTATCACGTGTTCCCTAGACGCATTCACATCATTTTGAGTCTCCACTTTATTATCATGAATATCAATTCTCACTTCAACATTCAAATTCTCTTCACTCACTTGCTCAACAACTATTGGAACATCATCATCTTTCACTTCAGCCTCATCACTCACAACTTCCTTTTGCTTGGAGGTACTTGCTTTACCACCTCCACCGCTCTTTGTGGTCACCGCCATTGCATGGCCGGTGTTGCTCCCACCCTTCGGGTTCACTACTATGTCACTAGGTAGAGCCTCCTTAGGGAGAGTGTTCAAAGATTGCGAAATATGGCCAAGTTGGACCTCCAAATTCGGGATAGAAGTATTATGGGACGCAAACTGAGCATCAGAGTTGGCATTTATCTTCATCATTTGCTCAAACATCAACTCAATCCTCCCCATCTCGTTATTTGACGAGCTAAGACCTTGGGACGAAAATGGAGTCGGGTTGTTTGGTTGTTGATACATCGAAGGCCTTTGAAAGCCCGTCCCCTGATTCCCTTGGTTAGCATTATTCCAACCCCCTTAGTTGTTGTTTCCTCCCTAATTTCTATTGTTGCCACCTCAGTTTCCCTAATTGTTCTGGTTGCCCCATTTCTAATTATTGTTCCCCGGGTTGTTATTTACCTGTTGGTTTTGATTCCCCCAATTTCCTTGGGATCTCCACTATTGTTGTTGGGTTGGAGCATTGCCCCGTTGTCCTGGTAGTTGTTGACCTACTGAACTTCTTCACTTTGATCACCATACCCATCATCTTGGTTGAAACCACTACTACCCTGCTCATATTGATGCGGATTTTCTTGACTTTGTTGACCTCTTTGTCTCCTTTTGTTGATAAACATATTTACCCCTTCCACGGAATTTACTTGTCTTGGCGCTTGAACTTTCTGCAATTGAGCTTTTGCCAACTGGTTCATTGTTGTATTCAACTCTGCTATTGTTTGGCCCTGGTCGTGGAGCTCTTTGTGCATGTGAATGACAGTAGGATCACCTTGTGGCACATTAGCTCGACTTTGCCACGCCGAGGAGGCATCTTCCATCTCATCCAAAATCTCACGCACCTCAGCATAAGTTGTGTTCATAAAGTTTCCCCCTGCTAGACGGCGGTTTACTACATATTGATTGGTCGTGTTGATGCCATTGTATAATGTTTGCTTGATCATTGTTTTGGTCATGTCATTGTTCAGACATTTTTTCACTATCGTCTGATACCTTTCCCAGATCTCATGAAGTGGTTCACTGGTTCCTGTTTAAAGGCCAGGATCTCATTTGTTAATGTCTCCATATGCCCCGGCGAGAAAAACTCAGCTATAACTTGTCAGCCAACTCATCCCACGTAGTGATAGAATGGTTGGGCAGTCTTTCGAGCCTGTCCAAAGCTTTCCATCTAAGTGAAAAAGGGAATTATCTCAATCTCAATGCATCCTTCGACACATTTGTCTGTTTGCTTCCCTAGCAGGTATCCACAAAGAACTTTAGATGTTTATATGCATTCTAATGGGGAGCACCTGTGAAGTACCCTCTTTGCTCCAATAAAGTCACCATAACATTTCTAATCAGGAAATTGCTCGCCTGGATCCTAGGTGGAACAATTGCACTTGCGTAACCTTCATTTAGAAGCACCCGAGGAACAACTCGTGGAGGAACTGGGGCAGGGTCTGGAATGTTGTTAGCCTAGAGGCCTCTTCTTTGACCTTGAGGTACTAGAGGCACCTCATCTTCACCATTATCATCTACCTCCTCCTCCGAGAGAACGTTTCCAAGAGGATCATTATTTTCCATTTTGTACCTGAATCGATTAACTCACACAAGTTAGTAAAATAGAAGGAAAGAAAAACAAGACACAAAACCAGTGAGATAGATAGCCAAAACTGTTTAGCTCCCCAGTAACGATACCAAAAAGTGATCGGATCCAACCCTATACCACTATAAAATGGCAAAGAGTGGTCGATGCAGCTTTTACCCGAAAGGTCGGGATCAATATCCACAAGGAGCTAATATTGGTTGGGAATTGGATTTTTATCTAATATAGCTATGCATGTTGTTATTAATTGCAATTCTAATCATGCTTTGTTTTGTTTCTATTCTACTTTTAATACTAATGAATGTTGAAAATAATCTAAGTACAATATTTTTGTAAGGGTTTTCTCAATTGGTAAAAAGCACTAGGGAAGTGACTTACACCTAGGTGAGTATCTGACGGGGTCTAAAATTATGATAAACTTACTATAATTGGGATCATGATATAACCTTACACATAGTTATTCACTCTATACCTCTCGGTAGTTTGAGTGACTTTGTCCTAATTGGCTTTCTCAAGCCCAATTGGGTGTTCAAACAATGCAAGCAAAATTAGCTCAAGTCGCGTATTACTATGTCTAGGTTTAACCCTTTAATTGGGGATATCAATTCATGAATGCACCTCAATTCCTTCTTAGCCTGAATTTCCTAGACTTATTATCTCTTTCTCAAGAAGAGCCTAAGTCATAAAGGCACGAATTAGTGTTTGCAATCACCAATTCAACAATTAAAGCATGAATCAAGCTAAATATCATTAACCCATAAACAATTAAGCCCTAAAATTGAAGACCTATTAAATACCAACACTAGGGTTGGGTCACAACTCTAGCTATGGGTTTAGCTACTCATAATCAAGGTAGAAATCAAAGATGGAGATGAAATAAGCCGTAAAAAGTAATTACAAGAGTAAAATCCAAGATTAATAGCTAAATATGCTCTAAAATTACTCTAAGAAGTAAAATACGGCTGTTCACATGCTCCTCAAAACAACAGATGACCTAAATTGTGAAAAAGAACTATTTATACACAACTGAAATATCTGGACAAAATACCCCTACGGAGGTTCCGTTGTTAGCGAAAAACTGGGCGCCTCAACACTTGGACATCCGTGACCGCGCAAAAGCAAGCGCGTACCGCATTTCTTCCATTTTGGACTGGGACTAGGCTTGACTCTACTGGGAGCATAAAAATGACCACCTCAACGTTAGCTTCAGTCGCGGACGCGTAAAATGTTCACGGGCTGCATTTCTCATTTAAGCTCAAATTTCCAGGGTCTCTGAATCTCTTTTTCGCCCTTAGCGCAATTTGCATCGCGGAAGCATCAAGTGTTCTGTTGCTGTGCTATTTCATCACGGTCAGGGATATCTGTTGTACCCCAAAATTACTCCTCTGAATCTCAATTCTGCTCTCAGCATAATTATGGCCGCCCCAGCGGTAGACCTTCCTTCGTTGTCAGTGCTTTTTCTTTGCTATCAGTGCTTTTGTCTCAGCTTTGAACTTGTGCAGGTTTAATTTCTTTATGAGCTGGTTATCACTTTCTTACTTCATTTTGACCAAACCCTGAAAAAATCACAATAAGTTAGTTTTCGGGAATACTTTCACACGTTATTTAATCCAAAACCTAAGCAAAAGAGAGAATAAGATAGGCTAGAATCCTTAGTTATCGTGGATCCTGACCGAAAAAAGATGGTCATGTTCATAGTACCAACAGATACAAGCATGCTGTCTAGGACAATCGGAGTGACAAACTATCTCCACTCCATGGTAACCGAAGAGTGAATATGAACGAGGTAGACATGTTGAGTCTCTTCAACGAGGCTCAATAAGCGCTGAATAGGGTATACCTTCCTCTTTTTCTATCTTAAAGTGTTTTTTTTATCTTATCGGTATTTTAATAATTTCTCTTTCTTTATGTCTCAGGCCTCAGTGCTTCACCATGAAAGCTTTCACCAGTCCAGGATGGAAGCGATTCATCTCAAGTTCGAGCTCAAGGAGTAGGTCCGGCAAAAGGAGATGCTCAAAGCTCTTTGTGAGCAAAAGGATGAAGTCCTTATGGACATGGTTGACTGCTCCATCCTCCAAGCTGAGCTGGAAAATTCCCAAAAGGAGGCTTCAAAGGCGAAACAAGATCATGCCCTTCTGATTGAAAAGGTAATAGTGTTTGAGATCGATAACGAGAGGTTAAATGCAAATGCTAACGCCTCAATCAAGTAGGTCCAGGAGAAGATAACCCTGATCGACTAAATTAGGCTTGAAATAGATGAGGCTAGAGCTTCAGCTAATGGGTTGAGGGGGCAAAATGGATCTCCTAGACTCGGAGCGGGATGCCATAAATAAGACCTGACATCGACAAAAATTCAGCTACGATTGATGAGAGAAAAGGCTGACTGATAAGTAGGGATTTTGACTGTTATTTGCTCTATTTTACTTGCGTTTTAGCTTTAAAATGCTTAAAGGTATGCCTGAAAACTAATGAAATGTGCTTGTTTGCAGGAGTGTTGCAATATTAGCCAAAGAAATCAAAATAACTCATAAAGGAGTCAAAAGTGGACAAGGACCAAAACAAGGTAAAAAGGCCCACAGTGCAGACCGAACAACACTGTGTGCGGCCGCAAAACAAGGAAAGAGACATATAAATTTTTCTTCAAAGAATGCGGACCGTACAAATATTGTGCGGCCGCAGAAGAGGAGATTCAGAGAGTTGGTTTTGGACAAGCTAAAGATATGCGGACTGCACCATAATTGTGAGACCGCAGGATGACAAGTGCAGTCGCACTCACATTATGTTGTTCGGAGAAGAGAAGAATCAGAGAGTTGGGTTCAAGTCCGAATTCAAGGAGTGCGGACGACACTATAATTGTGCGGTCGCAAAAACAAGAGTGTGGCCGCACTCATAAATATGTGGTCATCCCAGGAAGAAGGAGTACGACCGCAATTCAGAATTGTGCGGCCGCAGAGATGGAACATGTCAAGCCAAGTCTATTTGTGCGGACCACACATATTATTGTGCGACCGCAAAACCTACGCATGGGCATTTTCGTTAGATATCTTTAACTTAGTATAAATAGATTTTTTTGTCATTTTTAGGTCAAGTTAAATTTTGAGAAGAGCACCTAAGCCGTTTTCTTTACTGCTTTGAGTATTTTTGTACTAGATTAGCTTCTAAACATTAGGTTTTCTTTCCATAATCAATTATTATGGATTCTATCTTAATTTCTTTTTTAATTTCTGCATTTTTCATGAGTAGCTAAATTTATAGCTAGGGTTATGGCACAACCCTAGTGTGGGTACTTAATGGGTGTTTGATTTAGGGCTTGATTGAGATTGGGTTAGTCATATTTAGTCTAGTTATTTCTTGATTCAATAATTAATGGTTGCAAACATTGGTTCATGCCTAATTGACTTAGTCTCTACTTGATAAAGAGAGACTAAGTCTTGAAAAACTTGGATAACAAGAAATTGGGGTGAAGTCAAGAAATTGATAGCCTCAATTAAAGGGTCAAATCTAGAGATAGTAAGACCCCACTTGAGCATATATCACTTGATTTTTGCAATACCTATTTGGACTTGAGAAAGCCAAATTGGGTAAAATCACTTAAACTACTAAGAGGTATATAGTGGGTAATTGCGTGTGATTGCTATATTCCAACCCCGACCCATCAAACTTGCCCCAGAGTTTACAACCCATTAGGTAACCACCTAGGTGGAAGTCACGACCCTAGATCCTTTATCATTTGAAAACAACCAAAATCAAAAATACCGTCTTCTAGTTTTATAATTGCAATCAATAACTTAAAGTAGAAATAGAAACAAGAATCAAGAATGTGGAACTGCAATTTGTGGCACATCGTACAGTTACACTAAATATATACCTAATCCCAATTCTAAATCCTTGTGGATTCGACCCCGACTTGTGTTGGGTTTTATTACTGCTTCTACCGCCTCACTAACTATAATTGTGGTGTGAGTTTGGGCGAGATCAATTTTTGGCACCGTTGCTAGGGAGTTAAATGGATATAACTATATATCTAGGTTTTTGTGCGATTTGTCTTCTTTTCCTTCCAAGTAACTAAGTTTGCTTTTAATTGCTTTTAGGTACGCAAATGGGTCTCAACAACGAGCCCGTTGGGAATTTCCCAATGGGGGAGGACATGGATGATGACCAAGTGGATGAGGTTCCTATTGAACCTCAAGAAAATAGAAGAGGCTTCCCGCCTCAAGATAATGTTCCCATCCCTCCCCCGCCTCCACCAAAAGTAGGAACTCAAGGACTGTTACTGAACGAGGGGTATGCAAGTGCTATAGTCCAGCCCCGTATCAGGGTGAGAAACTTCCAAATCACCAATGCGATGCTTACACTACTTGAGAAACGGGGATTTTTCACCGGGGCTTCGAGTCAAAATGCTTACAAGCATCTCAAAGGGTTCATCGATAATTATTAGGGGAGAAAGTAAATAAATGTCTACGATGATGCACCGAGGTTGAGGCTATTTCCTTTTTCTCTACGGTGAAAAACATTGTACTAGTTAGAGAGATTGCCCAATCATTCCATCCATACATGGGATGAGTTGGTGGAGAAATTCATTTCCAAATTCTTCTCTCGGGGACATATGGCAACACTTCAGGATGAGATTCTTGCTTTCAAGAAATAACCCAATGAGTCATTACACGAGATTTGGGAAAGATAGTGTACCATGGTTAAAGAGTGCCCGAACAATGATATGATTGAGGCTATGATCCAACAAACCATCTATAGGGGGATCAACACAACGAATCAATGTGTGGTAAATCAACTCGCTGGTGGGAACTTTATGAACACACCTTATGCCAAATCTTGTGAAATTCTTGATGAGATAGTGAATACCTCATCAGCAAAGTAGAGCCAATGTTCCGCAATGTGACCCATAAGTCATTCACCTACACAAGGAACTACATGATCATGGGCAAGCTATTGGCGAGTTGACAACTACAATGAACCAATTGGGCAAAGCTCAGCTTTAACAAGTTCAAGGGTTGAAACAAGTGAATACGATGGACGGTGTAAATATGATGATGAACAAGAGACGGCAACAAGGTCAACAAATGCAAAGCCATTCAAAAGAATTCATGCAAGATGATAGTGGTTATGATCGAGGTGATGCGTTCAATGATCAGCAAGAAGAAGTTCAATATGTCAACAATTATCAAGGTCAAAGAAACAATGCTCAAGGACAAAATCAACAACAATGTAGGTCACAAGGAAATCAAGGCAATTGGAACAACCAACACCACCAAGGCAATTGGAATAATCAAGGTAACCAAGGCAATTAGGGTAACAACAAGCAAAGTATTTGGGGAGGTAATAACCAAGGAGGGTGGAACAATAACAACAATCGGGGGTCGGGTTTTCAAAGGCCCCCGATGTTTCAACAACCAAGAAATCCACCTCCATATCCTTCTCAAGGTCCAAGCTCTTTTAACAATGAGATGGGTATAATTGAGAGCATGTTTAAATAAATGATGGAGAATAATGTCGACTCTGATGCTCAATTAGCCTCTCAAAACACTTCTATTTGCAATTTGGAGGTTCCGTTAGGCCAAATCTCGCAAGCTTTGAACACCCGTCCAAAGGGGGAACTACCTATTTATACGGTGGTGAACTCAAAGAGTGGGAATAATATGGGACATGCTATGGCCGTGAGTACTAGAAGTGTAAAAGGCAGAGATGCAACCACCTCAAATCAAAGAAGAAGTGTGGATGAAGATGTTGTGGTTCAAGAAGAAGAAATCCCAAGTAATGTGGTTCAAGCTAATGACGAAGTGAGAATTGATATTGATGAAAATATGGAGGAGACACAAGAAAAAGTGAACTCGTCTAGGGAACACGTGATTGACATGCCGGAACCGGTAGTGCCAAAGGCTAAGGCACCAATGCTAAGGCTTCCTCCTCAGGTATGAATTCCTTGGCCCTTATTCAACTTTAGCGGTTGTTATTTCCTATACTTTGACTAACATATAGGTAGAGTCCACATTGGAGGTTATACAAAGGAGGAAAAAATCAATCGGTTGGACATTGGCGGATATCCGAGGCATAAGCCCCGCCTTTTTCATGTACAAGATTATATTGGAGGAGGGTGACAAACCCTCCATTGAACATCAAATAAGTCTAAATGAAACAATGAAAGAGGTGGTGAATAAGGAGGTAGTCAAGTGGTTGTATGCTGGGGTTGTCTACCTCATTTCGGATAGCTCGTGGACCTTTTCGATACGATGTGTCCCAAAGAAAGGGGGCATGACTGTAGTGATAAATGACAAGAATGAATTGATCCTCACAAGAACTGTCACCGGGTGGAGAGTGTGCATGGACTATAGGAAGCTAAACAAAGTCACTCAAAAAGATCATTTCCCGCTTCTATTTATTGATCAAATGCTTGATAGTTTGGCCGGACGTGCTTTTTATTGCTTCCTTGATGGATACTCTAGATACAATCAAATTCTTATTGCTCCCGAGAACCAAGAGAAGACCACTTTCACATGTCTTTATGGAACTTTATCGTTTTCAAGGATGCCATTTGGGTTGTGAAATGCACTAGCGACTTTTCAACGATGTATGATGGCTATTTTCACTGACATAGTGGAGGATATTATTGAGTTCTTCATGGATGATTTTTCTGTGGTTGGGAATTCTTTTGAAGATTGTTTGTACAATTTGGATAAGGTCTTGGCTAGATGTGAGGAGACAAATTTGGTGTTGAATTGGGAGAAGTGTCACTTCATGGTCGAGGAAGGCATTGTCCTCGGCCACAAAATTTCAAAGCATGGTATTGAGGTCGACAAGGCCAAAATTGAGGTGATCTCCAAACTCCCTCCCCTACATCCGTGAAGGGAGTGAGGAGCTTCTTGGGTCATGCGGGTGTTTATCGCCGATTCATATAGGACTTTTCCAAGGTAGTAAACCCTTTGTGTAAACTTTTGGAGAAGGATGCCAAGTTCCATTTCAACGAAGAATGTATAAAGGCATTCGAATTGCTTAAGTTTAAGTTGACTACTACTCCTATTAACACCGCAACGGATTGGATCTTGATTTTTGAGCTCATGTGTGATGCTAGTGATGTAGCGGTTGGAGAGATGTTGGGGAAAAGAATTAAAAAAAATATTCCATCCAGTTTACTATGATAGAAAGACCATGAATGATGCCCAAGTCAACTACACAGTGATCAAAAAAGAGCTACTTGCTATTGTTTTTTCTACGGAGAAGTTCCACCCGTATTTGATGGATACAAAGGTGATTGTTCACAACGACCATGCGGTGCTTTGGTATTTGATGAGCAAGAAAGATTCTAAGGAAAGGTTGATGCGGTAGGTGCTTTTATTACAAGATCTTGATCTAGAGTTCAAGACCACAAGAGTAGTAAAAATCAAGTGACGGACCACTTGTCTCGATTGGAGGAGGAGGGGAGGCCACATGATGGCCTTGAGATCAATGATTAATTTCCTGACGAGCAACTCCTAGATGTTTTAATGATCGGGATGCAGTGGCTTGTCGATTTAGCCGATTATCTTGTGAGCGACATTGTACCGAATGATTTCTCTTCAAACCAAAGGAAGAAGCTCAAATGGGATTACCTTGACTATTATTAGGATGAGCCATATATTTTTTGGATATGTATCAATGGTGTGATCCGGCAATGTGTGCCGGAGGAATAACAAATGGTAAGTCTTGAGTCTTGCCCCTCTTCACCGTATGGTGGTCACCATGATGGAACAATAACGGCCACAAAAGTGTTGAGTTATGGATTCTATTGGCCTACTCTCTACAAGGACGATAGTGATCTAGTCAAGCGTTGTGATAAATGTCAAAGGGCTGGAGGGATTTCTAAGAAGAATGAGATTCTCCTCACCACCATCTTGGGATTGATATATTTGATGTTTGGGGTATTGATTTCATGGGACCATTCGTGAGATCTTGTGGGAACACTTAAATTTTGGTAGTTGTGGACTATTTGTCAAAATAGGTTGAAGTTGTGGCTTTACCCAACAACGAAGCTCGATGTGTGGTGGAATTCTTGAAAAAGAACATCTTTACAACGTTTGGTACTCCAAAGGTCATTATTAGTGATGGGGTTTCGCATATTGTATCAATTATAAAGTATCAATTCCGTACCATCCTCAAACAAGCGGACAAGTTGAAGTCTCCAACCGGGAGATCAAGAGTATTTTGTCAAAGACTGTGAATGCCAACTGGACAGATTGGTCAAGAAAACTTGATAATTCTCTTTGGAATTATAGGACGACTTACAAAATGCCAATTGCAATGTCTCCATATCAATTGGTGTTTTGGAATGCATGTCATCTTCCAGTAGAACTTGAGCATAAGGCCATGTGAGCTTTGAAAAGTTGAACCTTGAGTGGGATGTCACTGCAAAGCTAAGAGTGGCACATTTGAATGAGCTTGATGAATACAGGTATCATGCCTACACAAGTTCATCCCTTTACAATGAGAAGATGAAGTACCTCCATGACAAGTACATCCACAATAAAGAGTTTAAAGAAGGTGATCTTGTGTTATTGTTAAATTCTCGGTTACGGATGTTTCCAGGGAAGTTGAAGTCAAAATTGAGTGGCCCTATGAAATGGTTAATGCAACCCCCTTTGGTGCTATAGATTTCAAAAATAAGAATGATGAGGTATTTAGAGGCAACGGGCACCGGGTTAAACATTATCTTGGCAACGTTGATGATGGCCACATTGTGGCGGTTCTTCATGTCAAGTGATTGGTAATCTACGTCGTGCCGCAACATTAAATCATGCACTTCTTGGGAGGCAACCCATGTGTAGTTTTCTTTTTTCTTATTTTTCTTCTTTAGATTAGATAGGCTTTGTTTTGTACTAAATAATTTTTAAGTGTATGCAAAAATGGGTGTGCATTGCAGAGACTGTGCAAGAAAAATGGACTAAGTGTCACAAAAGTGTGGACCACCACAGAATTATGTGGACCGCACAATTTTGTGTGCGGTCGCACAATTGGAAGACAAAAGATGCATGCTCTCTGAAGTTTAGCCTGTCAAAATTCCTTAACAAAATGCGGCTGCACACAAAATTGTGTGGTCCGTACAAATTTTATGGCCGCACTCACTTTGTGCGGTCCGTAGAACTTCTTCTAAAGTAATGAGTGCAGATCGCACTCAAAGTTGTATGGATGCACTTAGGTAAGTCCGGGCCCCACGGGTCAACCTATAAATAGGGCATTTCATAAATTTTAACACTTTAGACTCTCTAAATTCTCAAGCCCTAAGCTAGCACAGTGCATATCCTAATTGTTATCATTCTTCCTTCATTTCATCAGTGTTGAATCTCACCTGCATCTTTATTATTGGTATGTACATTTCATCTTTAAGTTTTTCATCTTTTCTTAGTTTATTCTTTTGTCTAGGGTTGAATTCATGCCTAAAAATGGTAATAGTTAGTCACTTTTGCTTAAAATCATGTGGGTAACTTCATAATTATTAATTTGGGCCTGGGTAAGTAGCTAATCATGTATAATTACTAGAGCCATGTCTAATTCTTGAAAAACTTGGATGAATTGTAGGGCAGTGTCGTGTTATGTCAAATTGTGCGATCGCATATTATTTTTGTGCGGTTCACAGTCCCTTAACTAGGGAATCTGTGTGCTTGAATTGTGTAGACCGCACTCAAAAATATGCGGTCCGTAGTGAAATTGCGTGCTCCGCGATATAATTGCGTGGTATGCACTGATGAATGATCATAGAACCCAGTATTCTGAACCTAGGGCTATGCGGCCGCACTCAAAATTGTGTGGTCTGCACTTTTGGTTGTGCGGCCGCACTCACTTTTGTGCGGTTCACACTTAGAAGTATGTGGCCGCACTCAAATTTGTGCGGTCCACACTGCCTCTTCTGAGACTATCCTTCCACAACTTTCCTATAACTGGCATGCATGTATTTGAGTCCTATGAACCTGAACTCTAACTTATTATTATTGTTATGAATTGCAGACATTGGTTAGATCACGCGGTAGAGGAGATACATCAAAAGGGAGGGCATAACCCTCCCGAGGCCGAGGTCGAGGCAAGAGTAACCTATCACTTTCCATCCAAAGAGCCATAAGTAAGAAAGCAACCACCAACATACCTCTTAAACCCTCTGATACTAGTGAGTATCTCCCATCTTGGGAAGCTTCTGAGGGCAATTCCATACAAGCAGAGTCGAAAGCCAATCATAACGTATCCCGGGTAGATTTCATTTGGTAGATGAGTCATCTTCCGCTACCAATTCATCTAAAGGTGACCTAGCGGCCGATATCGAAGAGGCTAAGAGGCTTGAAGCCGAGATCAAAGCGAGGTACCAGCCCGATTGTTCGAACAGCAAGTTGGGCTATGATGAAGACTAGGTAGAAATGCCTTAGCTTATTTTTGTCCTTTCTTGTAGTTGTATGCTTTGTACTTTGGGGCCGTTTTATAGTGCCTCTATAAATACGTTTTGGTGTGTATATATATATATATATATATATGAAATTTCACTTCGGTTACGTATTGTGTTCTTTAACTTTTTTGCACTTGCTTATGTTTAAGACTTTGGATATATAAGTCTCAGAGTTAATATGCAATCGATGCTTTAGCATAAAATCTGACATTACTTAAACTGTTCAACTTCCAAATCTCAGATAAGTCTTGGGTTAAGTAATGACTCCGAGTTTAAGGGTGAAGAGTGGGTCGGTTAGGACCGGGCCTACCCGTTTAAGCCCGGGACCAAGGGGGTTTGAGGCCCATGTGGGACAGTTAAAAGAAAGTGCCTGTTAGGACCGTGACCATTTGGGCTCGGGACCAGCTCCTAAGTGGGCCTATTCAACCGGTCCCAACGGCTAAATTTAAAAAAAAATGTTGAAATAAAAAAGGTTAAAATGGATCTTAATTGTCTTTTATTAAAATCGTATAAGTAGACTTAGAGAATATTTTAAAAGAAGCGATGAATTTGACCTAAGAGAAAGAAAGGTTCCTAAACCTTGTCCAACTAGATGGAATTACAGGTATGACAGTTTAGTTTTTGCATATGAATATAGAAACCCCATAAACTCAACGTTTAATGCTCATGTAAGTGATGATGATGAACACCTTACAAATGTGGATTGGGCTAATATTAAAATGCTTGTAGATTTGATAGAAGCCTTTCATGTTTCTACAAATGAATTTTTTGGGCAATATTATCCTACTATTTCGAACTGTTTAGTTTATCTTGCAGATCTTGCAAATTTGTTTGCTTATTTTTCAGAGGGTGGGGAAATTTATGAATTAGCTATTGATTCTTTGAGAAAGAAATTTAAAAAATATATTTTTCCTATTCTCCCTATTTATGGTATTGTTGCCTTGTTAAATCCTATTATGAAAGTAAGTGGTCCTCAATATTGGTATTAGTCTATTTATAATGGTTTAGCACTTGCACCTGAGGAGTTCTATACACTTTCGAATGCACAAGCCTCAATTAAAATAAATGCTCTAACTATTTATAGTGCTTATCAAATTGCACTAGATAATGTTAGACCAGATTCCAACTCCTTCTTCTAGTTCTCAATCATCTAAAAGAACTGTAGGAGTAAGAGCACTTAGTTCTTGGACCGAGTTCGAGGGTTCTCAAGGTTGTACCACTACTGATTGTTCACAACTAAATAAGCTTGAAGTTTATTTATCACAGGGACTTGAGTAGGAGAATCCCGATGCTTCATTTAATCTTTTGGAATGGTGGAAGGCTAAAGAAAAATACTTTCTGGTCCTTTCAAGGATGGACCGAGATATTTTAATCATTTAAGCTTCAACAGTGGCATCGAAGAGCTCTTTCAGTCAAGCAAGACTGCAACTCGGTGATTATAGAGCATCTATGAGGGAGAGCTTGGAAAAATCAGTACTTTTTAGAGACTGGATCCATTCGGAACAAAGAATTTTAGATTTGCTGAATCACAACTAGAGGTAGACGAAGCTTATGAAGAAATGCTAGCTAAACTTGCGGAGGAAGCAGCTTCGCCTAGAAGCGGTGATGAACAAGCTTCTTTTCCACCACCACCAACGAAAATAACTCCGAACCTTGATGGATTTATGAAATTTATAAGAGATACCATGTAAAATTAATATTTAACTTGTATTTTGGCACATCTTGATTAGTTTCTTTTTCTTCTCAATGATGGTATTAGCACCTTGGTTGTGCTCATTCCATTGGGGGGGAGGGGGAGGGTGGAAGCTAAGAAAGATTGGGCCATATTTTCTTAATGTTATTATAATAATAATAATAATAAAAATTATAACGCACTCCTTTGAATATCTTTTTACAATAATTTGTGTTTTAAATTTGAATTAAAAATTTTAAGTCACAATTATATAGTATAATATACAAGAAAATTCCTTAGATAAAAATTTTAAATAAATAAATAGCCCCATATATATATATATATATATATATATATATATATATAAAAGCTATATAATTTATAAGAAATTACCTTAGATAAAAAATTTAAATAAAAATAGTCAAGGCACGTTTGGGCCCATTTAGGTCAGTTTGGGCTCGTTTGGGCCCGAGCCCCGCCCACATAGCCCGGGACCATTACTACACGGTTCTGGTCCCACACTGGTTACACCCAAAAGCCCAGGAAGCCCGGGTCCATTTAAGCCCGGCCCATAAAGACCGGGTTCGTTTGAGCCCGGCCCGCGAAGGCAGTTTGGGACCAGTCCCGGACCGTTTGCCAGCCTTATTCGAGTTGCTTTGACTTCAGAGGACCCGATAAAAAAATGAAGTCTTTGCTAAAATATTTGGATAATTTATCCGTACACAACTAATATTTGCCGAATGTGGCTCTTTTCATGGCCATAATTCGAGACCGATTGACTTGATCGGGTCGAAAGTAATCTTTTATGGATTTAAAAATTCCAAGGGCCTTACTTTTTATGCACGAACTCAAAGGTCTCCGAGCAGTTTATACATTGTGATCGAAGCTCTAAAGGACTCATTTCTTAAGTTGGCAGTGGCCTTTCATGTTTGGGCCCTGCCTTGTAGGCTCGGTGTCTTCGGGATTTAGTAGCCCGATTTCACCGATTTTATTATCGGGTAGCAGTTCATGGTTCGGGGTGACCCATAGAATTAAGGGTCTTTAGATGGTTGGGCACGGCCTCGCGGATTCTTACTGCCATCGGGGTTTCATACCCATGTTTAATGGTGGCCTGTGGGCCTAGAAGGTTTTGAACCCAATATTCATTATAAGTGATGTAATGATAACATTACGTGTGCGAATTTGAACCGATGAAACATTGAAGGTGAATTTATTTTTATTACTTTAAATGTAGTTTATGTAATTGAAAATACAAAAGTTATCCGCCATGGCGAGACTGAGCTATACGAGCATGATCAGTTTGATTGCTTTACCCTTACAATAAATCCTAATAGTCAAGCCTTGTCTTTTGATGTCAAATACAATTGCCTTCTAAATTTCCGAACTTGGGTCTTAAGTTCTTGACTCAGGGCGCGATAGTCCCCTAGTACTCGAGACTGGATTTTGAGGGCTCGAATAATATTGATCAGATACGGGCAATCCGCAGTCCCCAATCCTAGACTAATCTTCAAAACTAGGGTAGCACGCTTATTGTTTCCTCGTTAAAAACCTTGTAGTAAAACCCACTTCGAAAAGAAATCGATCAAAGGGAAAAAGAGTGCAGCACCTGCTTTCAGATTTAATCCTTGGAATTGGCTTCGATTAAGTACCTGCATGGGTTAGTTCAAAGCGTAATAAACCTTAAAGGAATTTATGTATTCATAGCTCAATGGTACTACCGCTTTAAGTGTGCTATGTTCTAGTTGTTTGGCAGTTGTATTCCATTTTCAGACTCAAGCTGGTATGAGCCTTTTTCGGTTATATCGGTGACTATGTACGGTCCCTCCCAGTTCGGTCCTAGTTTCCCGTCATACAGGTTTTTGGTATGTAGTATGACTTTCCTCAATACCCAGTTCCCGACTTGGAAGTGTCAAAGGTTTGCCCTTCGGTTGTAATATCTTCCCATTCGCTGCTTTTGAGATCCTAACCGGACTAGGGCAGCTTCTCGCCTTTCGTATGCTAAGTTTAGTCTTGTTGTAATATCTTCCCATTCGCTGCTTTTGAGATTCTAACCGGACTAGGGCAGCTTCTCGCCTTTCGTATGCTAAGTTTAGTCTTGTGTCTATGACCTCTTCATTCAACGTCTCCGTAGTATATCATAACCTTAAGCTCGATTCTCCCACTTCTACCGAAATCAAAGCCACTGCGTCGTAGAATAGAGAGAATGGTGTTTTATCGGTACTCAACCTCGAAGTTGTTAGATATGCTCATAGAACCTCGGGCGGAATTTCTTTCCATGTTAGTTTTCAGTTGGGTAGCCTTTTCTTCAAGTTTTGCATTATGGTTTTGCTTCTTGACTCCGCTTGACCATTCGCACTCGGGTGATAAGGGGTTGATAAGATCTTCTTGCTTTTGTGATCTTCGAAGAACCTATTGATCGTGTTGCTAATGAATTGCCTCTCATTGTCACACTTGATCTCGGTCGATATCCTAAACCGACATATTATATGATCCCAGATGAAATTGATGACCTCCTTTTCTCTAACTTTCCCGAACACATGTTCGTCAACCCACTTGGAGAAGTAGTCAATCATAAGAAATATGTACTAAGACTTACCGAGTGCCCATTGTAAAGGACCTATGATGTTCATTCCACACTTCATGAACGGCCAAGGGAAAAGGACCGGGTGAAGTAGATCCCCCGATGGGTAGATCATCAGGGTATGCTTTTGACATTCGTTGCATTTTTTTAAACAGTCCTTCACATCCTTTTCCATTTTGTTCTAGTAATATCCGGCCTTGATCAATTTCTGAACCAACGATTTTGCTCTCGAATGGTTTCCGCAAGTGCCGTCGTGGACTTCCATCATCACGTAATTGGTCTCACCGAGCCCCAAGCATCTTGCTAACGGTCCAAAAATGACCTTTTGGTACAATTGGCCCCCAACTAAGTTTAACCAGGCAACTCTAGCTCGAAGGGCCCTTGATACTTTAGGGTCCGATTGCAGTTTCCCCTTCTTAAGGTAGTCTAAGTATTTGTTTCTCCAATCCAGTTCAAACTCGATAAGTTTACCTCGGCGTGAACTTTCTCTATCATTGAGCTCATCAATTACACCACTGTTCCAGAGTTAAATTCATTGGAGTCATCTAATGATCTTAAGTTAGCCAAAGCGTCAGCCTCACTATTCTGATCTCGAGGCGCATGATGTAACGTCCATTCTCTGAACTGATGTAATACCACTTGTAATTTATCCAAGTATCTATGCATCTGATCTTTTTTGACTTCGAACATTTTGTTAACTTAGTTAACAATGAGGAGGGAGTCACACTTAGCTTCAATCATCTCAACCCCCAGGATTTTAGCCAATTCTAGGCCTACAATCATAGCCTCATATCCGGTTTCAGTGTTAGTCAATTTTATAGTTATAATGGATTGCCTTATTATATTAATAGTGGGTGATTTTAATATGATGCCTAATCTGGAACTTTTCATGTTGGAAGCACCATTCATGACTAGGGTTCAGACCGCCAAGCTAGTACCCGAGGTAAGTAATAATTCTTTATCGACCTCGAGATCAAGGCCGGTGTGAAATCGGCCACGAAATTTGCAAAAATCTAAGACTTTATAGTTTTTTGGGGTTTGTATTCAATATCGTATTCGCTAACCTCTACAACCCATTTTTCTAGTTGTCCTAAGACTCAGGTTTGTGTATGACATTCCACAGCGAATATGAGGTCACGACACATATATGGCGACATTGAAAGTATGGTTTTAGTTTCCTAGATGAGCTTAACAAGGTAAGTGTTAATTTCTTTAGATGTGGATACCTTGTTTCGGCATCACCTAGGGTTTTACTAACATAATAGATAAGAAATTGCGTACCTTCTTTCTCTCAAACCAGGACACCATTTACCGCTACCTTGGATACTACTAAGTAAAGGTACATCTGCTCGTTTGCCTTCGGGGTGCGCAGCAAAGGAGGACTTGATAAGTATCATTTGAGTTCTTCTAAAGCCTTTTGGCACTCTGGGGTCCAAGAGAACTCGTTATTTTTCTTTAGTAATGATAAATATCAGTGGCTTTTATCCGATGACCTAGAAATAAATTGGCCCAATGCGACTATCCTTCGGGTCCTCCTCTGCACCTCCTTGACATTGTGAACTACAGTGATATCGTTTATGGCCTTTATTTTATCCAGTTTGATCTCTATTCCTCGGTTAGCTACCATTAAATTGAGGAACTTACCCGAGCCGACTCCGAAGGCACGCTTCTATAGTTCAGCTTCATCTGTATACCTCGGTATGGCGAAGGTTTCCTGCAAATAATGCTCGCACGGACTTAACTAACATACCATCAATATAAACCTCCATCTATTTCCCTATTTGTTCCTCAAACATTCGATTAACTAAATGTCGATATATGGCACTGGTAATTTTTTAACCCAAATGGCATCACGTTATAACAATAACTGCCGAACTTAGTTATGAAAGAAGTTTTCTCTTGGTCACCCGGGTCCATCCGTATTTGGTTCTACCCTAAATAGTTATCGAAAAAGCTCATCATCTCGTGCCCAACTACTGCATTGATCATTCAATCGATTTTAGGCAAAGGGAACGAGTCATTTAGGCATGCCTTATTCAAGTCCTTATATTTATACACATTCTAAGCTTGTTTCTCCTTTTTAGTTACGACGACTATGTTAGCTAGCCAATTCGGGTATTTGACCTCTCGAATGGAACCTATTTCTAAGAGTTTAGATACCCCGTATTTGATGAATGCGTGCTTGACTTTGGACTGTGGCCTCCTCTTCTATTTGACCAGGTGGAAGTTCGGATCCAAGATCAATTTGTGAGTAGTTATCTCCGATGAGATTCCTCTCATGTCTAAGTCGGACCAGGCAAAACTATCGGCATTAGCTTTTAGAATATCAATGAGTTTTTTCCTAAGCTTGGAGGTTAATCCCGTGCCCAAGTATACCTTTCTGTCCGGCAGGTGCTCGAACAATATGACGTGTTCCAGTTCCTCAATTGTTGACTTGGAGACATCGATATCATCAGGTGCTACGAAGGATCTCAGAACCCTGAAGTTATCTTCCTCATCCGCTGGGAATTCCTCCTATTTTTTCGGTCCGATCGGGGTCGAGACCTTTGATTGCTATTTGGTGCCTTTCTTTTTGACCAGTCCCTCACTTTTTGATGTCATGATTGGGGGCACCGGGATAACTTCCTCGACGGCGAACATCTCCTTTGCGTCCGGTTATTCCTCGTACACCATTTTGATTCCACTTGCGGTTGGAAACTTCAACACTTGATGCAAAGTTGACGGGACCTCCCTCATGTTGTGGACCTACAGTCTCCCGAACAAGAGGTTGTATATCATATCCCCATCGATTACATAGAACTTCGTCTCCTGGGTGGTTTTGGTTGTGTTGACCGGTAGGGTGATTTTACCCTTCGTTATTTCGCATGCTATATTAAACTCGTTCAGTACTCGAATTGCAGGTACGATCTGATCCAACCTAAGTTGTTCCATGACTCTCCATCGGATGATTTTGGTCGCACTACCTGGAACAATTAACACACGTTTAACTCGAGATTTATTAATAAGTATAGATATTATCAATGCATCGTTGTGAGGTTGAATGATGCCCTCGGCTTCCTCACCACTAAATGAGATTGCTTCCTCCTGAACATAATCTCGAGTTCATTTTTATCTTGTGATAGATACATTAGTGTGTTTTACCATCGGTCATTGTGGAACATATACTCCTTCGATAATCATGTTAATCACATGTTAATGTTCTTTCTATTCGATCTACTTGTAGGCGTCCCTATTTTTGAAATAATTTTTGGCCCGCTCACTTAGAAATTCTCGAAGATGCCCATTATTGATTAGATGAGCTATTTCTTCCCTTAACTGTCGACAATTCTCAGTTCTGTGACCGTAAGTATCATGATATTTACATGTCAAATTGTGATCCCTCTGTGTGGGATCAGACTGGAGTGGCCTTGGCCACTCCGTCTCCTTGATGCGATCGATGGCTGACACTATACTGTCTGCATCCACGTTGGAGTTATATTCTGATAGCCTCGGGGCATCTCTGATCCCCCATGATCTGTCGAAACCATTTTTATTCACCAATCCTTGATTTCTTAAACCCTGATAATTTCTTCTATCCTTCTTGACCGGATGGTGATTGGGTCTATTTCCCCTTTTGTCGGTGTTGTAAGGCGGTATCTGTCTCTGGGCGGCCTCGAATCCTAGTCCACTATTCTTTCAGGCTTGTCGTTTGCTCTATCGGGATAAACGGACCCCGAGGGAGCCCCTAGTTGGTCGTCTTCGACTCTGATATTTGACTGGTACCTGTTGTGGACATCGGCCCAGGTAACCGCTGGATACTCTACCAAATTTTGCTTCAATTATTGAGACGTAACCAAACTTCGAGGGTTGAGTCCCTGAGTGTGCCTGAACAACCCTATCATCTGCAACCGGGGGGGCAATTCCATCCATTCCATCTGGAATCTCGACACGAATTCCCTAAGCATCTCGTTGTCATTTTGCTTGACTTTAAACAGGTCCGATTTTCTCGTCTCAAATTTTATAGCGCTGGCATAGGCTTCAACAAAGGCATCTACAAGCATAACAAATGAATCAATGGAATTTAGAAGTAGTTATGGTACCATATCATTGCTCCTTTGTATAAGATTTCCCCAAATTTCTTCAGCAACACCGAATCGATCTCATCACCCTCGAGGTCGTTACCTTTTATTGCACATGTGTAAGAGGTTACATGCTCGTTTGGATTTGTGGTCCCGTTGTATTGGGGAATATTGGGAATTTGGAACCTTTTTAGAATTGGCTTTGGTGTTGCGCTCGGGGGGG